>PVJS01000806.1:23009-76022 GCA_004027185.1 Glis glis
CCCTGCACAAGAGTCAACTCAAGATGGATCAAAGACCTGGAAGTTAGACCAGAAACTGTGAAATTACTAGAGGAGGGCATAGGTTCAGCACTCCAACATATAGGCATATAGGTAGAAACTTCCTCAACAAGACCTCCAAAGCACAGGAAATTAAAACAAGAATTAATAAGTGGGATAGCATTAAACTACAAAGATTCTGGTCATCAAAGGAAACTATCAAAAAAAAACAAAAAAAAAAAAGGAAACTATCAAGAGCCTAAAGAGAAAGCCTACCTAATGGGAGAAGATCTTTGCAAGCTATCCCTCTGACAGAGGTCTAATATCTAGGATATACAAAAAACTTAAAAGACTTTACACTAAAAAAAACAAACAATCCTATCAAGAACTGGGCAAATGAAATGAAAAGATACTTCACTAAAGAAGAGATACAAATGGCCAATAGATACATGAAAAAATGTTCATCATTAGCAATCAGGGAGATGCAAATCAAAACTACTCTAAGATTTCATCTGACCCCAATTAGAATGGCAATCATTAGGAAGTCAAACAACAACAAATGTTGGCGAGGATGTGAGGAAATTGGGACTCTTCTACACTGTTGGTGGGATTGAAAACTAGTTCAACCACTGTGGAGATCAGTGTGGAGATTCCTCAGAAAACTGGGAATGGATCCACCATATGATCTGACTGTACCACTACTAGGTATCATACCAAAGGGATTGAAACTAGAAAACTACAGTAATATATGCATACCCATGTTCATAGCAGCACAATTCACAGTGGCCAAATTATGGAACCAACTTAGGTGTCCATCAACAGACAAATGGATTACAAAATTATGGGAAACACACACAATGGAATTCTACTCAGCAATAAAGAAGAACAAAATAACATTATTCACAAGAAAATGGAAGGATCTGGAGAACATTATGTTAAGTGAGATTAGCCAATCACAAAAAGAGAAGGGTCATATGTTTTCATTAATATGCGCAACCTAGGGAGTAGTGGGGACACAAAAGGGACTCCGGAAGATAGTGGAGAACCCTCAGGGGAGCAAGGGAAGTGGTCTAAGGGAAGGGGAAGGGCAAGAAAGAAGTGTATGAATGTAATTACTATCATAAACAATGTGTACATATGAGAATATACCAACGTCATTCTTGGTACTCCATATTGGGAGGGGGTGGCAGGGGGGACACTAAGAGCTGTGTGCATTTATGTTAACATCAAATTGATATTCATTGTGATGTGAGACTACAATGCACCAATAAAATCATGTTTAAAAAAATTAAATTAAATTAAAAACACATAAAAGTCAAACTTAATGGTGTTAAGGCAATTTTAACTTGATCATCTACAAAGGCAGAATTTTTTAACCAAGTAATTTCTGACAGTTATCTTCTAAAAATCTCAGTCACCAGAGACATGTGGTATCATGCTTTTTGTTTTAATATTTATCTACCATTATACCTATATGTAACAAATAACAATAAGAATAATATTTTACTCATAACTGACTTATTTTCATTTTTATCATTAACTTTGCTATTGGGATTTCAAAAACTTTGAGAACATTTCAGAACTAGGAATGGAATATTGTTGAAAAATAAACTGTCATTTCAATACTCTCAAACACAATGCTTTTCCTTTTCTCTTTATTTTATCTGCTTACTGGTCCCTGACCACTTCTTTTCTCTCTATTCTCTCCTTGTCTTTGTCCTACCCCTCAAACTGTGGAAATTAAATATTTTCTTCTTTGTTGTATCATTTGTAGAATAAAACTTTCTGATCCCTGTTTTTAATTTCACAACTAGGAAACTGTTATTATATGATTCTTTTTCACCTTGGTTTCTAAAAAAGTAGAATTCTTAGTTAAAAGTATTCTTTAGTCTATTACAGTTCTCAAATTATTTTTCCATATGGGTTGATACCTTTGAGGTAGGATAGAAGAAATATTAGGTAGAAAGGAGACATTGGGAAGAAAAATATAGATTTAAAATGTTGAAAGTTCATAATCTAACTCCATCCCATGTTCAGTCAGGCAGAAGTCTTAATGAGCCCACGCCCTTAATCACAATGGCTCCTCTCCACACCTGAAATTCCTGAGAAACAAAGGGTCAATGAGGAGGACAAGGTCAGACACCAGCCAGCCACCACTCATCAGTTGCCAGGGAAACCTGAAAATTAAGAGGAAGTCCTGACCTCCACTGTGCAACCCTATCTGCCCCCTCCTATAAAAGAACTGAGAAGGCTGCAAAACTCTCTATTACTTGCTTGGATGGATGGATGGATGCGCACAGAGAGACTTGCTCTCCCCTTCTTGAGATGGACCCCAACCTGTATCCCCACCTTTCTTGAATTAATTAAACCTTTGCCTTTTTCCGATGGCATGTGTTGAAATTCCTTTTTATCATGGAGGCCAAGGACCCACAGAATTAGCATGTCTCCCCATGACACCTTCAGGTAGAAAGATCTTAGCTACCATATTCATGGATTTAAACAAATGTTCATTTTCATTAAAATATATCAAGACTATGCTATTTTACTGACTCATACATTTGGTAAGCATATAATTTGTATCAGGGACTGTGCTAGTTATAAGTTATCTAGAAATAAAGGACATGATCTTATACTAAGCTTACAATATGAGAGAAACAGGGATGGACAAAGTGGAGTGGGATTGCACATGAACTGGTAAGGAATTACAAAGGAGTTTATGCTAAAGGTGAGATTGAAAAGCTGAGTAGAAATTTGTCAGAGGTCAAATACAGAATAGCATTGTAGAGAAACTGATAGTTAAATAAAGTAGATATAATAGAGAGTCTAGCACATTTATTGAAGTATGGATATTTTACACTATTGATGCCTAAAATCCAAGGCAAGGAAGAAACAGAGAAGGGTGGGGGTAAGCAGGTATCAGATCATGAAGGTCTTAGTAGGTTATTCTGTGTTTAGATGCAACCCTTTATGTCAGCGGCCTCCATGAGGGTACTGCAAAAGAGTTTACAAGATAATCATGAAGGGTATGAAAGAAAACATTAAAACTTCTATTTTTCCCAACATTATGTTATGAAAAATTATAAACACACAAAATGTTATAGAGAATACCCAGTTACTCCTCACCTAAGTTGTACAAATAACACTTTACTATATTTGCTTTATCAAACATCCACCTATATCTCTATCAATCTGTCAATCCATTTTTTATTGTTTTCTGATTATTTCTATTTATAATTGTTATTCTCAAAGAATATTTTTATACATATATAATTCTCAGTCGACAGTCTCCATTTCAGCACTTTAAGGCTGTCATTCCAGTCTTCTGGTATCCATACATTCTGATATGAAAAGTCAGCAGTCATTCCTCTGTATGTAATGTGTCATTTTTTTCTCACAGCTTTCAAGATTTTTTATCTTATTTGACTATCATGTGTCTAGTTGCAGTTTCTTCCTTAAGATTCACTGTGATTCTTGAATTTGTAATCGTATGCCTTTCAACAAATTTAAGACTTTTTAGCCATTGTTTTTGCAAAAATTTTTAAAGCGATATCTCCATCTTTTCTTCCTGGGAATCCAATCACAAATAGTTATATCTTTCTATTTTTCCCACAGGTACCCAAAGCTCTGCTCATTTCTTCATTCCTTTTTTTCCCCCTCTGACCTTCAAATTAGATCATTTATCTATCTTCAAATTCATTAACTCTTCTGTCATTTCCAATCTGCTGTTAAAATAAAACTTTCTATCTCAAATTTTATGTTTCTCAGTTCTAGAATCTCCATATTGTTCCTTATGGTTTCTTATAAGATTTCCTATTTTGTAATTATAAGTATACTTTCTCTCCACATTCAAGGATAGTTATAATAGGTGCATTAAATTCCATTTCAGGATCAGTCTCCATCAAGATCACCCTTTTCCCTGAAGTATAGTACACATTTTTTTCTGTTGCATTATATATCTAGAAATTTGGCTTATTACCTTGGACATTGTATGATACATTGTATAGCCCCTGTATTCTATTGTGTTCCTCAAAGGAGTATTGTTTCTTTCTGTTTGTTTTGTTTTTTGTTTGGTGCTAGGGATTGAACCCAGGGGCATTATACCTCTGAGCTACAGCCCCAGCCCTATTTTATTTTGAAACAAGGTCTCTCTAAGTTGCTGAGAGCCTCACTAAGTTGCTGAGACTGGCCTTGAGCCTGCAATCCTCCTGTCTCAGCCTCCCAAGTACTGGGATTACAGGCATGTCCCACTATGCCCGGTTCTGATTTTTTCCTCTACCAGGCAGTTAACATGGCTTAATTCAAATTCCAAAATTGAAATACCAATTAAACTCTTTTAGCCTTAGCTAGCTGAGCTGCTTGGAGTCTGCCCTGCCCATATATAGTATTATTTAAAGATATGAAAGCCATTTATACTTTTGTTCTCTCCTTTCTGGCATTCTCTCCCCAAAACCACTAATACCTCCTTACTTCCCAGCTACTACAATCATCTAAAACTCTGGTTCTTCAAAATGATAAAACTGTATATTTCTGACGATATTTTAGCTGACTATATGGTGATCAGTGGGGCCTGCCCTCAAAGAAAAAATGAGACCCTCACCCAGTCCCATTTCCTGTCTTCAAATCTAACTCCTCTTCTTTATCTTCTTGTTTTTATGTAGTCTTCAGATAGTTGCTTTTGGATTTTGTCCAAAGTTTATAGACATTATTTTCAGGATGGTTGGTCTGATGGGAGTTACTTGGCCACTAGTGGAAGTAGAATCAGAATCAGAATTTTTAATTTAATTATTTCTCTAACATAAAAAGTTAAAATAATATTTACTAATAGTAGAAAAATTAACACTCACTCCCTCGATTGGATCCTTTAAGAGGAAGTTGTCAGTCTTACATGGTATGTGAGGTATTTTGTGGGGAAAGGTGGGGAATTGTTGAAAATGCCATCCTCATTCATTTGATCACTTTCAGTATACTGGCATACATTGTAGGTTATGTGTTTCTGATGTGTATTTGTGTGTTTATAGATTATATTACCTGGTCTTAGTAACCAATCAAATCTTCATAAAATATACCTGTAACTTTAAAATTATTCTTGCAAGGCAACAACTATAGATTCAACAAATTAATAAGAATGAAAAGTCAAACAATAAGAAAGTGGTAAACTGACACTCTAACTCATAATGAGCTTCTCATTAGCCACATCACAAAGTAAAAAGGATTTCTCTAGTCATATCTGACAAAGACTGAGACCCTCCAAAATTTAAATTACCATTAGACTATTTTAAAAAAGAATATATGGCCACTGTCATTAACAACCACCACCACCCTAAGTGAATAGTATGAATGAATATAGTAGGTCTTTATTCACTTAATATTTACTGAGCACCTATTATCTACCTAGAACTCCTCTAGATGCTAGAGAAATAGCTGTGAATAAAATAGCTGGATCTCTGCTTCAAAGAGTTTAGATTCTAATTAGGGGGGAAGACAACATATAAAACAAAATACAAGTAAAACATTTAGAATGCTAGTAAATTACAGTAACATTACAGCATGACATCATCATTATTAGTAAGATAATTAACAGCTAAATATCTAAAACATAAATGCAACCTACTGAAGTGGTAGAGCAGAAAATTTCTACCATCTCTAAATAAAATGTTAAGATAGTGTTCGCTTGACCTTCCTGCCATTACTATCTTTTCTATTTTTATGTGTGGTCTGATGATTGAACAGATTTCAACAAATGAAATAATACTGTATTTGACTAAATGCATGTATAATACTTGAGATAAAAGATAGAGTTCCATTAAAATTAGTTATTATCATTAACATCATCATTGTTACACACACACACACACATATACACATACACACACACACACACACACACACACACACACACACCTCCTATATTGGGGCAAAGCTCAAAACTATTTATTGCCAAGTCAAAAAGAACTTGAAAACCATTACAGTAAAGATCCACTGAAATGGATAAGCAATAAAGATTCATTGAAAATGTTTAACTAAGGTAGTTAATATGATTCATTTTTGGAGAAAATTATTCTGGCAACCAACAGTGAACAAGAGAAAGTCAAGACCAAGAGTCAAGGAAGAGATCACAGTATCTAAAGTAGGAGAGTACAAAAGGATAAGGAACATTTCTTTGAAGGAATAAAAAAAGTTTAGATGATAGAGTTGACAGAAGTTTGGGGTTGCCAGATTCAATCCAGGAAATTCAGGATGACTACAGGCTTCTGAGAAATGGATTCCAGGCTTTTAGAATGGTAAGGTAGTTTTTCATGGGAAATGAAAAATTCTAGTTTTGGATTTTTCCAAGTTTAATTTAACTTCAGTCCATCCAATAAGCAACCAGAACACGGGTACAAAGTTTAGCAGAGAACTGGGAATTGGATTTGTATCAGAGAAATCTCCACCAAAGAGGAAAAGGTTTTAAAATCATAGGGGCAATAAAGACTGCCGAGAGAAAGTGTGGAGAAGAGAGCTGAGGAGACGGCCCTTGAAGACTGCACACAAAGGGGAGATCAGAGGAGGGAACTAGGAGAATGAATCAGGGGCCATCAAAGAAGGGGAAGGCCCAAAGAGAGTTGTGATCTGACAGGCTGGAACCCAAAGAAAGCACAGATTAACCCTGGAGGGGAAGGAGGGCTTCTGGGAGGGGCAAGATGGGGCTCACTAGTCTGTGAATCTCTCCAAACCCCTTTACAAAAACAGAGTAAAGAGAGGAGAGATGGGAAACAGCGAGAGGAAGAGAGGAAAGACCATCTATGCAAAGGAATTGTCCCCTTCCTCTTCCATTCCCCAACCCCTCCCGGCCCCAGCAGCCTGACCCACAGGTCTGTGGTTAGGAAAGCAGCAGAGGAGAGACCTGATGAAAGCCTGCTAAAAAACCCCAAAGCATCTATCAGAGAGCACAGGAACCTGCAGGGACTCTGAGCCCTCGCTTAGGACTTCAGGAACTCACAAGGGGCTATGAAAAGGCATCAAGGTAGGGACGGAAAGGGGAGACATGAGTGATCTGGACTCTCAGAATCCTTCCCTAAACTCTTTCAGGAGCAAAGCCACATCCTGAGGTAGATCCCTGGGCAAAGAATCCAAGGGTGGGAGGCCACACTGGGGATGAAGAACAGAAAGTTCAACTATTCATGAAGGAGGGACGTGGAAGTGGCTCCAGAGAGGCCACATATTTTAGTATTTGGCAACAGCCATATGAGGCTGGGAAGCTTTCCTGCTCACTCCCACCTCCTGCCAAGGAACTCCTAAAGTGTAGTGTCATGAGCAATGGTGGCAAGGTCCTAATCCAATAAATCATATCACACATGATTTGTGTCTTTCCACAACGTCACAGGTTTATTCAACACTTGAAGGTTACAACATGCAGGAAATTCTATAAGTAAAGTTAAGCTACTTTCAGATGCTGGGCGGCTGGTTTGCTAAAGCTAATTAGCTACGAATGAATATCAAATGATACACTTCACACTAATAATTCTAACTAACAATTCTAACATGTATACTAGACTAACAATTCTCTTTATGTTGAACAAGTAAACTAGACAATGTAGAAGTCCTATTATCGATGCACTTCAATTAATTAGCAAATAACAAGCTACAAAGAAGCAGGGAGTGGGAATAATGAACCAAGTCCAGGAATGGAAGAGGAGATTACAAAGTTGGTCCAGGCATCAAGAAGACTGAAGAGCCACGCTAATCCTAGGTCAGCAAAGAGCAGGGGCCGAAGTGAAGTCACTGGATTGGAGTTGTCCACATGGTAGACTCATCATGGTGCAAGTAATAGCTCGGCGCACTCTGTCAAAAAGGCTATTCTTTAATAGAGTTTCTGTAGGTGCTGTCAATTGTCTTAGCCTGCTTTATCGAAATTTGCCAGACACTTGTCAGTAACTACAAATGTGTTGATTACGTAGGTCCATCAAATGCAGGAAGAAATTTATGATCCAAGGGTTTGTTATCAACTGTAACACAGGCATGTTGATCTGAGTCATATGCTGGCATGTCTGAACAAGCTGAGTTCCTGGAATTCTTCATGTCCCATGCTCTATACATGCAGTAAAAGCCATCACGTTTTTCCCTTGGGTGACAGAAGTGGATTGTGATGGAACCCCATGCAATTACAAGAAAAGGGGGGGGGGCTAAATCACATACTGAGGCAAGACTCACATACCAGGAAAAATGTATATGTTTGGTCCCAAAGTGACCGAGTACTGTCATCTAACATTCCAAAATGAGATAGTATAAATTAAGAAAAGGAGAAAAGTTATAAAGGAGCAGCATAATTTAAATGCAGAACATTCACAAATGGTACAACCTGAAACAGAAAGATAGAAAAACAGCTGATAGCAACCATAGGCTACCAAACAGATGAGAAAGGACAGAAACTGCAGGTAGGGACACTGGAGACGAATGACCATTCTGTTTTCAACCTGATTCTCACTTAGAGAACAAGTAAGGGCTAAAGTCTCCAGGCAGTAATACTTCTGAGCTCTACTTGGGATTTATCCCTTCTTACTTTTGCTTGCCCCACCTGTAGCATTTAGTACCCTCCTCTGCATCATCCCCTAGGTCTCAAATACCCTCCTGACACTCTCCCAGCCATTCTCCATGCGCATGTCTACAGGATCTGTGGCATCCACACTCTCCACAGAGAAGGACAAGTGTGGACCGTGGCATCTTTGTTGTCTCATTGGAAACCCTTCACTCCATCCCAAGCAGTAAGTGATTCAGACATTGACAACACATGACAATTGATGACAGCTTCTCCTAGCAAGCAATCTTAAGATAAATGGAAGAAATGAGACCTGGATGGCATCAACCTGCTAGCAAATGATGCAGGTTTAAAAGATGGAAGCCAGAAAAACTCTCCAGAACACTGATCACAAGTAAATAATAAATGGAATAATAGACGTCCAAATACAGTGGGGAACACATTTAGCTCTTTGTGCTGTTATGTCGATGGCAGTGGGAGAACGTGGTCGCATTATGAAGTTGCAGGGACTCCTGTAATTTCAGAAGGAAGGACGTATTCTCTGCCTGAGATCAGCAGAATACGTCATTGCCAAAAAAGCAGTGAACTAAAAAGATTAGGATAAGTCACAAGAAAAATATATTTAAGCAAATAAGGAACGATGCCATCACGCTTTGTAAGTAAGAAATATCTTTGATTTTGTAGATCAGATTGTAGAAATCTTAATTATTGTTTCTGTTCTGTCTTTTATTTTTACTTATTTATTTTTGTGTATGCGGTACTGGAAATTGAACTCATGAGCATTCTACCTCTGAGCTACACCCTCAGCCCTGATTTATTTTTATTTTGAAGTAGGATCTCACTAAGTTAGCACACGTGGGCTTCGAACCAGTGATCCTACTGCCTCAGCCTCCCAAGTACTGGGATTACAGGCATGTGCCACCACACCTGGCTACTGCCCTTTATTTTTAAAGTTTCATTCTGAATGTTCTCTTAGCTAGGGTTATGAAAACCACCTTGACACTTGGAAAGCAAGCATGATTTAGCAAGCCCATAAATCTGAGTTTACTATCGACACCAGAGTTTCTAAGGCCATGGGAATTTCATTCTACAGATGACAGCATGTCCTCCCAAACGGCTCCCCTGCCACCATGTGGAAGAGAGCCTGACCTCTAAGGATTAAAGTTAGTGACAATGAGTTTCCACTTTGCTCATAAAAACCTAAGCAAAGTTTAGGTAACAGGACCCAACACTGGTAAAATTAGATGGCATTTGCCATCCCATCACAAAACTGAGCAGAATATTCCAGGCACTCAGTAAGCAGGTTGCCATAGTGAGTACTGCAGATGTTAATAAAAAAAATAAAAAACCTTAACAATTTACTTAGTAGAATAAAGAGTTGTGAAAATGATACCAAAATTCAAAGCAGGCAATGATTCAGTTAGTTGGGTGGGGTGGGCAAGGAGGGTTTTATATCGTTCATTTCCTACATAAACAAATTTGGGTGTGAGAGAATGTCAGTGCTGACAGACCGTTTCTATAGTAATATCCTAATAGCTGGGAGATTTCCTGGGGAAATCATTTCTCTCTCTGCTATCTAGTGGTATGTGAAAACAATCAGGTCCAAAATAAAACACTGAGGACGGCACACAGTGTAAGCACGGAGAGAGTGGATGCATTACCTGGCTACCCCTGCTCCTAAGAGAACTGGAAAATTGAGCCTGTGTTCTGCAGCAACTTTTGCCCAACAATACAGCAAAGAGGGGAGGGAGGACTCCTTTCTTCCTGTTTCTGTTATTAGAGAATTTGAGAAAAGAACAAAAAACTCCCCACTAGAGCCAAGAATGGAGAGCTGTAATAAGTGAGTGATTATCAAAGGATGTCCTTCCCGCCCAGGGCGCCCTTCTAAGCTACAGTGTGCTGTGTCTTCCTCTGTTCAGAAGCTCGTTTTGTAAAATTCAATAATTACTGTAAGAAAACAGCTTCTAAATCTATTATAAAGTAATTATAAACATTAAATTAATACAAACGTTACAGTATATTAGGAGTGTGTGTATATATTAATATATACATATATTTACATTATATACATATACATATACATATATTACCCCCATGTGGCTTAAATTAACTGAATTCATTTTGGGTCCTTCAGTTTAATTAAATTAGAACCCAGCTAGCAAAATTAAAGAAAGCTTCTCCCAAAATAAGTGTGGTGAAGGGGCAATTACTCTCTTCTGTTGTAATTCTTGCAGGTGAAAAGCAAAGAGAACACCCCTCTACCAAAGGACTGTTTATATTGTTTTTAAATTTAATTAAAGCCAATTCCTGTATCAACTGCCCTGAGACCTTCAGAATTTCCATAATAATCTGACTGTTTTGAGCTCAACTCAAGAGGGAACCTAGGGAGTGCAGAGTTGCAGATAGAGTGAGACATTGTTCTCCTTTAGATTAGAATTAGGAAATGCTTCCTGACTGTCCAGTAACCTGCTGAACTAGATGTCTAGTACAGGTTGTCTAGTGGTGAGGACAGAGCATGAGTGTGTGAGTCTTTGCTATAGATGATTTAGTCAATGCTAGGCATAAATGCAAGCTATGCATCTGACAGTGTAACCACAAGCCCCAAGAAGTATGAAAGAAATGCAAATTGCTAATTACTTGGAAAATGCAAACATGATCTTTATCAACAACAGAAAAGACTGTTCTGTCTTGGAGAGACAGAGGAGGAGGAAATGAAGGGATTCCTTCAGCCAACACACTATTTTTTTTTTTTTTTGGTCCTAAGAATATGCATGAATACATTACCAGCATGGGAGCAAGCTAGCAATGTCATTATCCACAGTAACATAAAAAGTGTGTGAAAACTGTTCAAGTCAGTCAGGAAATTCAGGTTAGTACAAGATTACAAACAGCTCTTCCCTCCCCAACATGCAGAGCATGAACATCTTTGCACTAATTATCAAGGTATAAAAATACAGCCCTGACATTGAGTACAGCCTACAAAGACAGACTGAAAAACAAGATTCACAGCAAACAATTCCTGTCCCAAGCAGAAAACTCAGCTAGTACCTCTTTGCACTTAAGCCCTGAGACAAGAAAATCAAACACAATGGATTTTATAAAATCCCTAAATGAAAGCTTATATCCCTTTCTTTGGGAAAGGCAACGAAATAAGCCATTGACTTTTTTTTTTATTCCTAATTCAGCCAGCATTCAAAATGCAGTACACAGCAGGATATTTATCCCACTATCATGTGCCCAAATAAAGATTTCCATAAAATCAATCAATCTTGGGGTGGAAAGGTCCCCGGAGGTCATGAAGCCCAACCTCCCACCCAATACTTCCACAGCCCAGACTATCCAGCCTGCATTCCCCTGGGGAGCTCACCACTGTTCAAGGCAGCTCCCTCCTGATGAATAGCAACAGTTATTAGAATGTTCTAATATTGGGCTGAAATCTGCCCCCTGGTAATTTCCACCCACTGGTCCTAGTTTTGTCCTCTGAAGCATTTCAGAGTCTAACCCCTCAGCATCACCATGACAACTCTCCAAGCATTTGAAGGCCATGAAAACCTTCCTCACCCAGGCTGTACATCCCAGTTTCCACGCCTCTTCACTTAGAGCAGGCCCTTCGTTCCCCAGGACACTCTCCTTTGACTATTATCCTACCTGGTCAGTGTCAATGTTAAAATACACTTTTCAGAATATGAGATGTGTTGCATTGAGGGCCCCAAGCAAAGGCTTTTTGCCCTTTCTGGAGAAGTACTCATTTTTCTACAGGAGAGCAGAAATTTTATTCACTCTCCTGAGTAATGCCTGCTCACCAGACGCATGGGTGATTGTGCTCAAACCTGACCTCCCGAGAAGAAGTTTCTCAGATTAAACATTAGATTATAAGATTGACTTCAGCCTCAGTAAATGGTGTCAAGGACTCATGACATAAATGCTTCAGGCTAGGGCCTAAGGGAGATATAAGATGTTTGGGGAAAATTAGGCAAATATACAAATAAAGCAATATAGAAAAATAAGATATAAAAATTAGATATGGACGAAGAAGAGGCTACTTCCTGGGAGGGGTGCCAGGCTGCGTGGACAATGTGGGAAGAGGCAGGAACCAAGGGATCCTGGAGGATGGGTGGGACTATAATAAGCAGAGAAGCACATGGGGTGAGGGAGAGACTCCAAAATAGAACAGACACCTTGAAGAAAAGAGCCAAAAGAAAAAAAGGTATAATCCCTCCAGCAAAGTAATAGTCAATCAGGCTGAAATGCAAAAGGCAAGAAAGGAAGGAATGGGATATGACGGTCCAAAATCCATTTGAAGGAGTTGGACAATTTTTAACACAATGTTTACCAATTATGCTAATTACATAAATTTGATAAATCACCTAGTCAAGGGTAATGACTTTTTTTAACTTAGTGTGGAGATCTCTAAGAAATGTTTCCATACTTAACATAGCATATACTAGCATATACTGTAAAACTAGCATATACTGTAAAAACTAGAGAAATAGTATGTATGGATATTTTGACAAACATCATAATAGCTAAAATATTTTCTTTTCTTTAGTGCTATTCATATGCCAGGCACTGTAGTAAATGCTTTATATGAATTAGCTAATTTAATACTTACAATGTCCATATGAAGTATGAAATCTAATTTTCTTTTCTTATAAAAGAAGAAACTGAGGCACAGAGAGATTAAGATACTCACCCCCAAATCACACAGCCAGTATGTGGTAGAGTTACAATTTGAACCCTGAGAGTTTGGCTAGTTAATTTGTTATACCATGCTACCTCTTCACATTAAATATGTGGCTCCTTATTTTAACAACCTGTTTACAACCTCACTAATTTGGGCTGTTTAAAAGTTGTTTTTAGCCTCCAGGATGAGCAACTTTTGGGGGTTTGTATCTATCTGCTCATCTTCCGGAGCTCTTACCCTATTCTGGGTACTGATTAAGGGGCTCATTTAATATGCTGAATCCCAAGAACTGTGAATCATCATAGAGAACAAGTCATGCCTCTGTGGCTAACCAAAGGAAAACTTGCCTGTGGGAAAAATATATCTATAGATGATACACAATTCCCCGCATACCTCCTCCAAAGCAGTTTCCATAATTAAGGGTAGACTAATCTCGTTGCCACCCCTCCCTGCTTCCAGGCTAGCTCAGAGCTGAACAACTCTAGACAGATCAAAATGTAACCTGCTGTTCAAATCCCCAGGAAACAAAATTCCACAGCCACCCCCAAGGTAACCAATCCCTTTGCCTGACCACTTGGAGCCATGCCTATTCATCCAGTCAGAAAGTTTATTTACATACTTCCAATGAAAGGCTTTGTCCTGGTTTCCTCAGGGGCCCTCAGGTTCCCCAAAACCCTGCTTTGTTCCTGGCAGCTGGCACTGTTGCAGATTCTAGGATCGCTTAATTGGGTCATGACTTGTTCTGGGCTCCTGACTCCTCTGCCACCAAGGAGACTTGCTGACGTTAGCAGACCCAGCAGAGGAGTCCTGGGGAGCTGCCCCTCTAGAGGGAGTTGTTCTTACTGTTGACCCAGGAGCTGGGCTGTACATTCACCCCGAAGGCTTGTCCTCACTGGTACACTGGATACCTTTCATTCCATGTCTGCTGAGCCTTCTGCTCTGTCTAACCCACCTTTTTGGGGATTCATTCTTCAGGTCCTCAGGAACTTGAGAGGCTCCACTCCCCTGGGGAAGAGCCCTGAAGTCTGAATTTTCAGTAAACGGCAGTACCCTGCAGTGACCACTCTACCAGATGCTCCAGGCAGCAGCCAGACCCTCCCGGCCTCCCAGACAGCAAGGATAGGAGAGAGAGAGGACACAGCCACGTTCCCTCCCTTTCCTATTGTGGTCCATGACTTCTCCTGGTATTGCTAGATCTATACGGTAATTATCCCAACTTGATTGGCTCCACTCCAGACCCACCTGATTCCAACCAGCCCCCGACTTTTGTTTATCACTCTGGAGATAGGAGAATACTTTCACTTCACCAGCCTCCATTCATTCATTCAACAAACATGTTAGCAGTTACCACGTTGCTCTGGGCCCTGCAATAAGTGCTTGGGGCACAAAGACAAATGAGTCACCGCCCATACCTTTTGGGCGATCATAGTCTAGTGGGACAAAGCAATTATAAACTGAATGACTGTATTAGAGTTGTGGCCCTAATGATGTGCTCGTATGCTGTCATAATATACAGCAAGAAGTAAATAAGTGCCTGGAGAAGCTAGAGGATGTGGTTTTTAAGCCAAGCCTCAAAAATGAATAGAAGCATGCCTGGAAGTTAAGGGGAATGGAATATTCTTATCAAAGAAACAACATAAATAAAATACTGGTGTATAAAATGTCACTTGCCATAGAAAAATATATGTATTATCCAGAGAAGAGGAAGTGGGTCTGTGATGTGGGGAAGGGCTGAAGGAGGAGGAGGAGAGAGCCAGAGAGAGCAGCCTGACAGGTTAGGACTAGAACACAAAGGCCTGGCTTAGGAATTCGCTTTCATTCTTCAGGCAATGGGGATCAAAAGGAGCCAGAAATTTTTTCCACATGTTAGAAAAAACCCTCCAGTATGGGAAAGGATAAAGGAGGTAGGTCCTCGAGGTGAGCCCCTCAGGAAGGAGAGTGCTGTGACAGTGCACGTGCCTTTCCCTCATTTCTCCCAGACTACAAATGAGAGGAGATGCTGGGAAGGGCGCAGCATCTGCTGTCCAGGGGAGAGGGAGCAGTGTCCTCTGTGGTCCCCGAGGACAGGACTGCACAGTGGAAGAGTGACATTTCACCTCAATACAAGGGACCTGTAAGGCTTGGCACTGAGGACAGAATAGGTTGCCTTGAAATGTCAGTGGTCCCTCTACTGCACAAAGGAAGCCCTATTATCCAGTTGAGCCCAGTGGCCTTTAGTGTCCTCTGGGGATTGCTGATGACTTGTCAGGTCTGTAGAACCCATGAGAAGTTTATAGGAGAGAAAGTGTATATAGACAGTGACATGCTATAGAATGAAGGAATTGTTGTTCTATTCCAGGCTTCTCTTAAGTCGATTTAGATTCATATGTAGTACTAAGGACTTACAAAGAGATTCCCATGAGGAGAGCCCACTATGATCCCATTGCAGTATATGAGAAATATGTTTTTTAACTTTTTGGTGAAGAGAAAACATACAGATTTGTGGCTAATATGAAATACTGCTGGGAGCCAGCAAGGCAGACATTTATTAAACCCCTCTCATATGCCAGAGCCAAAGCCGTAGCAAAGGTCGGCTCTATGTGAACGCCCTATTAGCCGGCCAGAACAGCCACCTTTTTTGATCACCTGCTGGAAGCCAGACTTCATGCTCCCTGCTTTACTACAGAATCTAACCCTCACAGCCACCCCACCGACAGGTAGCATCATTCCCAATTTCTAGACATTGAAATGCAAGCACAAAGGGTAAATAAGTCACCCAGGGACACAGCACGGAGGACAGCAGAGATGGGATTGGATCCTGGAGCTTCCCGAGCTGCCATGGTGAGCACAGGGCATGCTCTGACCCAGAGGACCGAAGCTGAGGCTGGGGCTGGGAAAAACAACAGATGTGGGGCGTGACTCCAGGTGGCCATATTTGTAAGCACAGTATTTCTAAGTGAATCCATTTTCACTTCTGTGGTTTCCCAACTACTTTCCAGGAACAGTTAAGGGTTTTCAGACCTTGGGGGGGCCAAAGCATCTCACCTTTCTGCCTTGCCTTTAGAGCCTCTTTCTTTTGGGGAAATAACTCCTCTAAGTGTGTTTGAGGAAACATGAGGCTACTGAGACACAACTTCTTTTTAAAAATGAAAAAACATGTTTAGTTCAGTTTAACTCAGCAATTCAAAACTCACTTGACCCCCTGGCCTTTTCTCCATGGAACACTACGCATTAGCAAACCTGACAATCCAGAGAATACTAGATGGCACAGACTGAAGACACCATCCACCTGGCTCCTCTCCCAAGACAACCCAAATGTCGGGGTGTTGATTAGCTTCTCAGGCAATAATTCAGCCAGAGCCGTTTGCAGGAAGTGCAGGTGTCAGGAAATACAAAGGGTTCCACATAATGGCTGGGTGAGTTATTTGACTCCTGTGAGCCTCAGTTTCTTCATTTGTAAAATGGAAGAACTTAAGGTTGTCTTGGGGATTCATGAAATAAGGCATTGAATGGGTTAAATATAACTGTCTGACATATAGTAAGACTTAATGAATTTTAGCCATTACTCTTTAAAATTATATGAGTGCTGAAGCTATGCATAGTGGCGCATGCTTATAATCCCAGCACTTGGGAGGCTGAGACAGGAGGATCACAGGTTCAAGACCAGCCTCAGCAATTTAGCCAGACCCTCTGCAACACCCCATTTCAAAATAGAAGGGATGGGGTATAGCTCAGAGGTAGAATATCCTGGGGTTCAATCCCCAGTACCAGTAAATGAATGAATGAATAATTAAATGCTGAAAATGAAGCTACATTAGACTTGAAAATATTTTATATAGTAGTCTGTAAATGCCAACTGTGTATTGTTATCACAAACATCCTAGTCTGTAAAATGCAGTCATCCAGTTACATCCTCTGTGGCCATGGAAAATACCCAATTGTTGAAGATTACTCAGCTTGTTAAAGTGAGTAATTATTCACATGGTTCTGACCTGCAATGGAAAGAAACAAAAATCCTCCTTTTCCCCTCTACAAATGGAAACTACTTTCCAAGAAGCCTCCTCCTTTTGGAATGAGAAGAAAAGCAGAGAAAGCACTTGGGTGGGAGTCTGCAATCAATAAGGTGTCCAAGAACAAAGAAGACCACTCAGCAGATCCTAAGAATGTTTAAAATAGTAATCCACAAGGATCTTTAGAATTTTTTGTTCAAACATTCAATTTCTAGATATCTGACTGTATACTGGAATTTCAAGTATCATGTAAAAAATAGAGGTGGTGGAAAATAACATCGGCTGTGTGGATACTCCAGTTCACCAGGCAGGAAGCTTCTGGAGGTGGCTGGTGAGGAGACCGCGTGTTCTTCAGCAGCAGCTTCCAATGAACAGGTTTCTAACATAAGAAAGACTCCTGTGGATTTCCCCTTTTTCTACATGCTTTACTTATTCTTCTGGATTCTTAGGAGTAGATGACAGCCTTCACATAAGCCTGGCAGGCTAGGCATAGCAGAGTACATTCAGGCACCTGGAAGAGTTGAATATCCTTCCCAAACTGCCAACTGCCTACCAAAGTGCCCAGGGTGTGCTGGAAGAAACCATCAAACCCCACCATGGACATTTGAACACAGTCGTGCATGCCCGCCTGGCTATAGATACTTGGTAAGTGAATATCGCCCACCACCTGGATGCTCTGTCTCCCAGTCCTCTCCCAGGATTGTGTGGAGGGCATAAAAACAAACTAGAGCCCCTGTTACAGACCTCCTCTCCCTTCATTTCTTCTCCCAACTTCTGACATCTCTCCCACTCCCCACCTGCTAGCCCTCTTTCTCCAAAAGAAAAAGTTTTACCTACTTTAATATCTTCTGGTTTATAAGGCCATTTTACAGTTGCCCCTCACGCATGGGCTTGGGAGCCCAGGAGGACCAGTGTGGGTTTACATCAAGCTCTGGGTGAGGTGGGATCACCCAAGGCCATCCCAGGAGTAAGGAACAAAATTGGACTTTGAACCCCGACACTTGGCTCCCTGGACACTTCCACCAAACTGCTTTGTCTTTTGTTTCTCATGCTTTCTACAACAACCCAAAAATGTGTTTTTTTAGTAATATGGATAATGGCCAGGCGTGGTGGCGCATGCTTGTAATCCCAGTACTTTGGGAGGCGGAGACCGGAGGATCCGGGTTCGCGGCCAGCCTCAGCTCTCTCGCGCTCTCTCTCTCTCCCTGTCTCTCTCTCTCTGTCTCTTTAGTGAGGCCCTCCGCAACTTCGTGAGACCCGGTTTCAAAATAAAGTATAAAAAAATAGGGCCGGGGGTGTAGCACGGAGGTAGAACGCCCCTGCATTCAATCCCCAGTACCGCAAGAAAAAAAAAAGTAATATGGATAATGTTTCAGCTATGAGATTTGCTTTATTTTCTGGTTCTGGTGGCCAAGAACTGACATGAGTACCACCATTCCACAGTGGCTAGACTCATAGCTTTAAATACATATGAATATATATAATATACACATATACATGCATATAGATAAAGTACATACCTATATACATATATACACATATAATATACATATGGTTACATATTCACATATATAGGTGTACATGTATATTAAACTACATATAATTTTTTAATGTAAGGTTAGATATGGAAAATCTGTTTTGACATTCAGGGGCACATTCAAAAACAAAGCTAAGGCCATTCTGAAGTGAGAGGAGAGAAAACAAATTCCATTTCCATGTGATTCCAACTTCGCTGCAGCATTGCTGATTCAGTGTTTTCATTTATTCAAAGAAATATTTGCAGTAGTTCTTATATTTAACAAGCTGGCTCGTGCTTAATGTTTTATAAACACAAAATAAGAGTACAGATTTTTTAAAACAAGAACACACAATACTAAATAGTGCTGAGAAAGCATCATAATTTGGAACAATATATTTGATGCATAAGAATTTTTCTAGGTACAGTTTGGATAGTTATTATCTAAGAAATTGAGGAAAACAAACTACTAAGACACTATCAAATATAATCATGTTGAGAAATCAGAAAACCTCACCAGTTTTCTCATAAATAAGCACTGCCATATAAAACTACCTTTTATTACCATTTGGTCTTGCAAACTAGATAGATGTTTTCTTTCAGGCTAAAATCAGTCACTGTAACACCCCCTTTTTTGTGTGTGTGGAACTGGGGATGGAACCCAGGGGCATTCTACCTCTGAGCTATACCCCCAGCCCTATTTTTTATTCTTTACTTTGAAACAGGGTCTCACTAAGTTGCAGAGGGCCTCACTAAGTAGCTGAACCTGCGATCCTCCTGTCTCAGCCTCCCAAGTACTGGGATTACAAGCATACGCCACCATGCCTGGCTGTAATAGCCCTTTAAAATGCATTTTATTAATATTGGACCCATTTGAAAATGAGAATTTGGATAGTAATTTCCTTGATTCTCTGGAGGAGCCCCATAAATTCTCAAGAGTGGGTATCCTTTATTCTGACTTCCAGAAGTTCCCCAGATAATAGTAACTTACTACTGTAGGGACTGGAAACCCCTGAAAATGCAAAGGCATCTCCACAGGATCATAGTATAAATGAGTCATTTCACCCTGAGAAGAAGTCTTTCCCTATAATAATATATATTTAATCATAAACAGTGTAATCATATAGAAGTAGATTATAATATATAAACTTCCAGAGTTTTAGATTCAAATACCTAAATCATATTGTAATAAAAAGGTATGGGAAGTATTCTACTCAGCAATAGAGAACAAAATTATGTCATTTTCAGGAAAATGAATGGACCTGGAGGACATTATGTTAAGTGAGATTAGCCAGTCACAGAAAGTGAAGGATCTTATGTTTTCTCTCCTATGTGGAAGCTAGGGAGTAATCAGGATACCAAAGAGACTTCAAAAAATGGAGGAGAAACCCCAGTGGAGCAAGGAAGGTGGTCTTGAGGAGAGAGTTGCGGGGAGAAATAATGAGGGAAACACTTCCTTTGACATTATGTACATATGTGAGAATACCAATACCAATCTCAATACCATGTATGGGGAAGGGGAGGAAGGGGAAAGAAGCCAGGGGAAGCTCACCAAGTGCTGTGTGCATGAGTGACACTATCACTATGAACTACATGATGATGTGAGACTATAATGCACCAATACAAGTACATAAAAATAAAAAATAAATGAATGGATAATTAAAAATGGTATGGGGAAATGTGTTTGAATCCTGGCTCTATTGCTTATGAGCTGCACAAAACATTTATCTTCCAAAGCCTCCATTTCTTGACTATAAAATAGTAGAAATAACATACCTCAAAGTGCTATGTAAGATGGCATGCATAAAACCTCTCAGAATAGAGCTAGACACTCAATTAGAGTTCTGTAAATGGTGGCTAGATCTGAATATATATTGAACCCAAAACTAGACATATCAGGTCCTTGGAGGCAAATGTACGTGGCTTCAGATCCCTTGCTGCCCAACCCCAGTACCTGGAACAGCATTCCAGAGGAGAGTGGACTTCAGTCCACCACACTGACCTTTCCTTCAGTTCTCAATTTGTTAGATGTAGCTGATTTCTCAGAAAGTAAAGAATCACACATTTTTTTAAAGTATCAGTTCCCAAACATGTGGGTGCTTTGTTTTATTTTGTTCTAAGGAAAATAATCTTTACTAAAATAAAATTTTATGCTGAAGCACAACCTCTGAAGAGTGATAAAGGCTGGGGATACGTGACGGTGAAGGTGTGCAGACTGGAAACGGCAGGGCCTGACCTGCAACCAGCTTGCCTTCTCTCCAGCAACGGACCTCCTCCACAGCTCCAGAACCCAAACATACTTCCCACAACTCCCCTAGAATGGTTTCGGAATTTCTGTTCTAAAGGGACAGGAAAGCTATTGGGAATAGTCTGCTATGGCACTTCTGACTGTGACCCACCTCTCTCATCAGCCAAATGAAAATACATGTAATTCTGGGAAAATCAGGGCTTTAGATGCTATTGAGTCACATCCATTGATAAGTCACAAAGGAACAGAGAACGACACCCTACTTCATTGCAAATTCTTGTGATCTTTAACACTATCTTGGTTTAGTTATTTAAAGGGTTTTGTTTGTTTGGTACTGGGGATTGAACCCAGGGGCATTCAAATTCCAGGCTACACCCCCAGCCCCCACTTTTTAAATTTTTTATTTTGAAACAGGATCTCACTAAGTTGCTGAGGTTGGCCTCAAATCTGAAATCCTGCCTCAGCTTCCCATATACTGGGATGACAGGCATGTACCACCTCTCCCAACCAGGGCATTTATTTTAACTTCACTTATCAGCCCATTACTTATTAGCTCTAGTAGTTTGGTGGTGAATGGTATACATGGAAGTCATAGAGGATATTTCTGAATTTGGACAGAAGAGAGCAAAACTGCAAGGTTCAATATTCTGCAGGTTTAAATTCACCTGCTGGTTAAAACCTAGTTGCAGACATCTTTCCAAAGGCTATAAAGATAGATACAATCCAACTGGGTCTAAATTGAGCAAAGTAGGCATAATGACATGGGAGTATTACAGACAAGGTCGTGCCCTGGTGTCAAGTTTACTTCAATCTCCCAAGCGGAAGGAATAAAGAAACCACTGTGCCTTAATTTGGGGACTATTTATACACCTTAGTAATTACAGATGTGAAAACAACTTCTTTTGTAAGAAAGTTCTGGCTAAAACCACAGTTTTAAGGATCTAGATAATAGCTTTCCAGTAGCTATTTGTATTTTGTATTTCTCTTCAGATTGATTCTCAGTGGTATCTTTATTTGCAGCAATGTGCTCCACAGAGTTAAGTCTAAGACTGTTACATTTCAGAAAGGATAAAGACTCTCTTTATTTGGCTGGAAACAGGCAGAAGGAAATCTGTACTAATTCTCTGGAGCCTCAAACATTTCTCCCTGCACCACACATAACAATTAAACCATTTTAACTATTGAGTGAAAATAAGTAACTACACAGCACTTTGCAATTTAAACTCTTCACTTAAATAATACATGTTACAATTCTCTCA
Organism: Glis glis; assembly: GCA_004027185.1. NCBI lineage: Eukaryota > Metazoa > Chordata > Mammalia > Rodentia > Gliridae > Glis > Glis glis. The sequence goes on from PVJS01000806.1 coordinate 45,218, forward strand.
TAAATTAATTTCCATCAAACTTTATTTTTAAAGGCAAGTGTTAATACACCAGCTGCACTATTTGCTACATAGAGTGTTATCCATTCATACAGCTTGCTTCAATCTCTTATTAAATGGTCCCTTTCACATCAGTGAGTGGTCTCTAACCTAATAAATTCAGATCAGTCTGAACTGGTTACACTCTGCCCCCCCCCTTTCCATCTGAAAGCCTAAACTAAAGAGATTTATTTAGTCCTAGTCTGTGTTTGCTCTTGGAGAGATGCAAGAAAATTTTCCTGAAAGAATCATGTTTTCCTACTTGTGAACTGTAGAGAAACAGAATGTGTGGGGTTGTGAGACACTGAGAAGGCCAACTTAGAAACAGAGCCTGCTGCTGAGCCTTCTGGCTGCAGGCTGGGAAGTGCCAATATTCTGGTCTGAATGGGTGGCTGAGTTTCACAAACATCCATGCTGTTGTGCGATTAGTCACAAAAAGGAGAAACTGTGAGCCATTGAAATTCAAGCAAATTAAAACAAACAAATGAAAACCCAGAAAAATCAACACTGTAATTTAGTGCAGCACACAGGGATAAAGTGTGGTTCATTTCCAATGGCCACAGATTACACCCCAGTGCTAGCTGGAAAGTTTAGGAATTCATTAGACAGGACTCAGACTAAAGACCAAATATATGTATCAACTACTCTTGTTTCTCTTGTGCCCTAAGTGGAATGGTAAGAAAGTTATTAGTTTTGTTGTTTGTTTATTTTTTGTTTTCTTATTGTACTGGGGATTGAATCCAGGGGTGTTCTACCTCTGAGCTACACCCCGCCCCTCCCCCCCTCGCCATTTTTATTTTTGAAACAGGGTCTCACTAAATTGCTGAGTGTTTCACTAAATTCCGGAGGCTGAGCTGGAACCTTTGATCCTCCAGTCTCAGGCTCCCAAGTACTCAGATTACAGGCATGTGCCGCCACACTCGCCCAGCTTGTTTTTATTTTTAATGAACTTATAACAGTGCTGGTAAGAAGGGGATCAATCAGAAGAACAGAAAGTTCAAAGGAACTGGGAAGAGAAAAAGTAAATGTGATTAGATGACCAAAGAAGACAAGATAGAGAACACAGCATTTCAAAGCCATATTTCCCACTATAACTCCAAGATCTAGGTCAACTAATATAAAAGGCAGAAATGGGACCTGGTGCACCCATCAAAGTAATTAATAAGGAACCAAATGTTGAACATTTCAGAGTTCTAATGACTAACATTTACTGAAAATTCAGAAGAGTCAGATACTCAGGGACTCTCTGTAACAACTCTCTGAAGTAGGTACTATTATTCTCACGATTTGTAAAATAAAGACAGGAAGGCACAGAGAGGACAAGTAATGTTTGGTCATGAGGCTAATAAGTAATAGGACAGGAGTTCAAACCCAAGAACAATTTGACTCCAGAAAACATGTTCCTAAACTGCCACGCTATGCTGCCATGATGGCCAGCTGAACACTGCCCTTACGAAACTCAGGGGGCTTGGGACTCAGAATGGCAGACTGAACACAAGCTCCAGCACTACTACCAGCCGCCATCCCTAGAAACAACAGCAACCAAAAAATGTTAGTATCTGTCTCTACAGTGAAAAACAAGGAACGCACCATCCCTAGGAAGAGTGGCAAAAAAAAAAATTAGTATTCATTTCTATGATGAAAAACAAGGAATGGCCTCTAAGGACCAGAAACTTTGAGGACTCCTAAAAGACAGAAGTCAGATGGGATCAAAGAAGGAAACCACAAACCAAAGCACAGGTGAAAAGAGACTGCCCCAAAAAAGAGGCAGGAGGCCCAAAGGCTGTCTCGCCGCCTGTGGTCTGTGCAAGAACATCTTGGAGCTGTCTTTTAAAAACCCATGTGGGCAAACTAACTTGCACCTAGAATTCTATGCCCAGCAAAGTACCATTCAAGAATGAATTAAAATAAAGACATTTTTAACACAAAAGGAATCATGTTGAAAATGCACTTAATACACCTAACCTACCAAACAAACATATCTCAGTCCACCCTACCTTCAATGTGTTCAAAACACATTTGCCTATAATTAAGCAAAATCATCTTACAAAAGCCTATTTTATAATAAAGTTTTGGGTATCTCATGTACAACATATAGATGAGCATTATGTAGACCGAATGGGGTGCTAAAACAAAACATAGCATCCAAAAAAAAACACAGATAACACAGTTCTGTATAAAGTATCAGTTGTTTACCCTCGTGATCCCATGACTGGAAGCTGTAACTCACTGCCACTGCCCAGCATCGCACAAGAGTATCTTGCCACATAGTGCTAACTCAGAAAAAGACCAAAATTCAAAGTACAGTTTCTACAGAAGGTGTGTCAGTTTCACACCATTGTAAAGTAAAAAAATTCTAAGTCAAATCACCATAAGTTGAGGGACCATCTATATAATATAATTATTATAGAAATATTATATAATATACATACACATGTACATAGCTATAATTTGTAGTATGTTATATTAAAATATAGTAGTACTATAAATATAAGAATACCATAAATAAAATAATATACATCAAGTATATAAATATTCATAGCAATCTATAACTAAAATTCCAGATAATCTCATCATGGGAAATAATTGGAAAGAAGTAAAGGAGGAAATACCAGCATTCTAAGATTCCTATCTTTTTTGGAAAAATTGTATAGTTATCAATCAACTTAATGGTATAAATAGAAAATATATGTTCAATTATATCAAAAATTCAATACCGAGCATGAAAATTAGAAATATAAAGATTGTAAAATTACCAAGCCTTAGAATGGGGGTAGAAATGAAACAGGAAAATGGTCTCTCCAAAAAGGAGCAAATAGGTAGGGAAAAAAGTTCCTAACACAATGGCAACTAGAAAACACAAAATAAGATAGCAAGTAGAATACGTCCAAACATGTCACTAATCAGAGTAAGTTTAAATTTTTTTAAGTCTAAAATAGGACATTAACTCAAGATTTTAACAAACAGGAAGAAAACTGTGTGTGTGTGTGTGTGTGTGTGTGTGTGTTTTGTGGTGGGGGGGATTGAACCCAGGGGTGCTCTACCCCTGAGCTATACCCTTAGTCCTTTTCATTTTTTACTTTGAAACAGGGTCTCACTAAGTTACTGCACACTGGCCTCCTGAATGCTCCTTTCTCAGCCTCCCAAGTACTGGGATTACAGGCATGTGCCACCGTACCCATCAGGAAGAGAAATATTAATGGCAAAATTTTGGAAGCTGGAAACAGAAAGATAAATAGCTACTGAGCTAGCAGACCTGAGACTAAAACACAGAGTATCTGGACATGGAGAAATAGGACCCAGTCAAGGGATGGACTACCATATTAAAAACTGAGGAATAAGTGAAAGTCTAGGTATATAGAAAATTGAGATTTACTGTCCTGTTCTAGCTGGATCCCAGAATGCTCTGCTCCTATATTCTTCCAGACAGAATAATATGAGATTATTCTCTGGGAATGAGGAGCATCTTTAAAAAGAAAAAGAAAAAATAAATAAAAAACAAGGATACTGACCTAATATATCCCCCAATTAAATCCCCTAGTCAATCTCCCTGCTGAGACACCAACACTGAACAAGTCCCAACCTTGTTCCCAAAGCTTTCCAGCAGCCTTTTGCTATTCCATTCTTAAATGAGCATAGAACCAAGGATAAATGTATATCTGAGGATAGCTAGTAGGAAAGATAGAAAACACAGATGGAATAAAGTAAGTTGGGATAAACAGTGTGTTTTAAAGAAAATTTTAAAATATTATCATTAATATCCTCAGAGAAGTTAGAAAAATTACATTCATAAAAACAGAATGATTTTATTTGTTTGTTTGTTTTTTGGTGCTGGGAGTTGAACCCAGAGGCATTCTACCTCCAAGCTACACCCCCAGCCCTATTTTATTTTTATTTTGAAACAGGGTCTCACTAGGTTGATGAGCCTCTCACTACTTGCTGAGGCTGTCCTCGAACCTGCGATCCTCCTTTCTCAGTCTCCCAAGTACTAGGATTATAGGTGTGTGCCACAATGCCTGGCCAGAATGCTTTTAATATGGAGAATTTAGAACAAAAAGATCTCTTAAAATTATATATATGATGAATAAGTTTTAAATTTTATCTGGGAACAAAGAGGCAATCCTAAAAGGTTGTAGAAGATAAAATAGGTTAGATGCAAAAAAAATCAAAATTGTATTAGATTTTATCGATGGCAAATTTGAAACTTGAGAATAGAGCAGGCAAAATTAATTCTATTTCTAGTAATTATGATGATAAAATAAAGGTATTTTCAGACATGAAAGGTCTCAAAATCTTATATTCTATGAACTATTTGTCAGGAAGCTACTGGAGGAGGTGTTCCTCCAAAATGAGAAAGTGAAACAAGAAATAATAAGGGATTCTGGAACAGGGAGTTTAACCCAAGAGAGTAAAGAAATTCCCCCAAATGAGGATGCATCAAGCCTGGGAAGAAACAGGTCCATGTTAGAAACATTCAGAAATTTCTAGCAGAGAATTGTCCAAAAAGGTAAATTGATGGCATACCAGCTATGCTCAAATATATCAAAAGTTAAACAATTGGCAGAAAGTTTGGGAATAAATTAATGATAAATATTTTTAACTAAAATAAAAATAGAATGAACTCTAGGGAGAGCAAAAAGATATTCAAGAGAACTTTAAATAAAATTGACATAGTCATAATAAGGAAAATATAGTATTGATCCAACCAAAATGACATATAAGTTCATCAGAAGGATAAAAGGAATGGAAGACTGCTTGGGGAAGTGGAGATCATTATGAAAAATCAATAATGTCCAATACTAACAACAACAACAAAAGCAAGATGTAGCAGTAAAATGTGTTATTTAGTAACCATTTTAAAACTATTTTACTCTTTAATCAAAACACAGCAATAGCAACTCCAAAAGACTCATGTACCACTTCGCTGAAAACACATTTCTGCAGACACACCTACACATAAAAAAATGGGAAACAAACCAGCAGCAGGCCATCTAACAGCATTGCATACCAGAATACCAAGTTGTACCAACCTTCAAAGTGCCAAGGAAATAAAATTTTCAACCCAAAATTGTATGCCTGTCTAAACTATCAAGTATTGTAAGAATAGAGATATTTTTAGTTCTATGCAGATTCAGAAAGTTTACATTAGTGCATCTTTCTTTTTTTTTTTTTTTTTTTTTGCAGTACTGGGGATTGAACCCAGGGGCATTCTACCTCTGAACTACCGAGCTACACCCCCAGCCCTATTTTTTATCCTTTATTTTGAAACGGTCTCACTAAGTTGCAGAGGGTCTAAGTAGCTGAGGTTGGCCACGAACCCGATTTCCCGGTCTCAGCCTCCCAAGTACTGGGATTACATCATGCGCCACCACGCCCGGCTAGTGCATCTCTTATGAAAAAAAATTCCCTAAAAAACTTTTTAGCAAAACAAAAAAGAAATGCAGAAAAGAATATGACATGAGACACAAGGAACCATGGCAACTATTACCTAAAAGAAGAAAATAAAAATGAACATGCAATTGGGATATTGTTTTCCCAGTAGTTAGATTTCAGAACCAATATTAGAGCTCCTTTTGGTTTTTTTTAGAGCAAAAACAAAATGTGATCTTGGCAATGAAGAATATTTTAATACTGTAAATGTAATATTTATTTTGTTTCAAATGTTTAGATACCACTTATGAATAAATCAGGGAATGTTGTGTTATAGTTTAAGATGATATTCTAAGAGTTATAGCATTGATCAAGAAAAATAAAACTTTTTAAAAAGCAGTAATTTGAAGTATTTATGATACTATATGTATTATGTACTAAATGTCTTATCTTTCATAGTTAAGTAAAAGGTACCATCCAAATTGTACATTATAAATTATGACTCATACATATTTTATTTAGATTATAAAGGAAAGTACAAGAAGATATAAAGCAAAAGCAGTTAAAAGTGGTACTAATGCTCCCTTTGGGAAGTGGAATTAGGAGTACAGAGAGATAAGTATTATTTTTATTACATATTTTTTCTTATGGTTTGGATACATTTACTGTGCCTAATAAAACTTCAATTTTTGTATACTAGCTTTTGTTTAGAATTTTATTGGTGCAATATAATTATACATCATAGTGAGAATCAAAGTAATGCATTCATATATGCACACAACATCTCTTGGTGTGGTTCCCTCTTACCTCCCTCCCACCTCCCTGTCCATCTTAGTAAGGTTGTTAATACCTTCATATATGGACATAATATTGTCTAGTCTATTTCCTTCCTAAAGCCTCCTTTCCCCCCTCCCTTCTTTCATCCCCTTGCACTATTTTACTGGTCTCTCTCCTCATTTATCTGAAGTTCCTTTTATTTCCTATTTTCTCTCTAGTTTCCACATACAAGAGGAAAGATTCAACTCTTGACTTTCTGAGACAGGTTGACTTCACTTAGCACATATACTAGCTTAAAGAGACAATGAAGTGAAGGTGGGCCCTTCCCAACCGGCAGTTGGCAGTATATGCTCCACAGGACCGTAACAGATCTGGGCCATGCAATTTGGTGTGAATGCAGGGGAAGTGGGAGGATCTTTACAATCTGATGTGGCTGAATGTGTTTTTCACTCATTGGTTAATTAATTTATCCTATCACTATTAATCAAAGATCTATTATGTACCTAGCACTGTGTCTAGTACTGGCTATACACTGGAGGATAACTTCTTACAGAGCTTATAATCTGGTGAGAAAAATAAACAATAAGTAAACAAACAGATATAAGCATAAATTACATTAGGACTTCTGTGCAGAGGTTGGGTCCTAAGAAAAGGTCACTGAGTTGCAGAAAACAAATATGTGCTATGATCAGTTTTGTGTTAAATTATGTAAATATAAAAATATACATTATGGATGTAGGTTAATACATAGAAAGAAGACTGGAAAGATGTACACTGAAAGGTCAGTAGGTGGAAGAAGGGAAAGTTTCACTTTTAGCTTTTTACATGCATTTATGCATGTATTAATTTTGTAAGTTTTATAACGTAAAAATTAAAAATAAGACAAATTTTGGTAAAAATATCAGAACTGGTGGAGAAAGTAGATAATTGAGCAATATGCTTATTTATCACTTTCAGAAGAAAATAAAACATTTCCCCCAGGGATAACGAGTTACTTTGAATTTCTATCAAAAGGAAAATATGCCATATTTATAATTTATTAATTATATATATTAATAAACATGATAGTAAACACCTAAGCAAAAGTCTAGTGGGTTAATTCATAGCCCTTTAATTTTTTATTTTTTGAAACAGGGTCTCAATGAGAGTCTTGCTACTTGTTGAGGCTGTCCTCGAACCTGCAATCCTCCTGCCTCAGCTCCTAAGTAATAGGATTATAGGCGTGCACCACCATGCCTGACCCTTTAAAAATATTTAATTAATCAGGTGTTATGGTTTGGATATCAAATGTCCCCAAAGGCCCATGTGATAAAGGCTTCGTCACCAGCCTGTGGTGCTATTGGAAGGTGATCAGACCTTCAAGTAGAGGAAGGCTAGCTGCAAGAAGTTAGGTCACTGGCAAGTGCCCTTGAAGCAGATATCGGAACCCCGTCCCCTTCCTGCCCTTCACTCTTTGCTTCCTGGCTACACAAGGAGCTTTGCTCTACCACGTGCTTCCTGCCATGATGCTCTGCCTCGCCACAGCCCATCAACAGCAGAACCAACTGACCATGGACTGAAACCTCTACAATGAGAATCAAAATACATCTTTTCAGCCGGGCGTGGTGGCGCACGCTTGTAATCCCAGTACTTTGGGAGGCGGAGAACAGAGGATCTGGGTTCGCGGCCAGCCTCAGCGCGCTCGCGCGCTTTCTCTCTCTCTCCTCTCTCTCCTCTCTTTCTCTCTCTCCCTCTCTCTCTCTCTCCCTCTCTCTCTGTCTCTAGTGAGGCCCTCCGCAACTTCGTGAGACCTGGTTTCAAAAAAATAAAGCATAAAAAAATAGGGCCGGGGGTGTAGCGCGGAGGTAGAACGCCCCTGCGTTCAATCCCCGGTACCGCAAAAAAAAAAAAAAATACATCTTTCCTACTTTTTTATGGTACTTGGGATTGAACCCAGGGGCATTCTACTTCTGAGCTACACTCCCAGCCCTTTTTATTTTTAGTTTCTAAAATAGGGTCTCACTAGGTTGCCAAGAGTCTCACTAAGTTGCTGAGGCTGTCTTTGGACCTTTGATCCTCCTGTCTCAGCCTCCAAGTACTGGTATTACAGGAGTGCACCACCACAGTCAGTTTCTTTCCTTTTTTTAAAGTGATTATCTCGAGTATTCCATTACAGTGACAGAAAGGTATCTTTGGTTTTTATTTCCATATTATAGGCCTCCTGTGCTTTAATTGTAATATTTTTTATGTGACAGCACCATATTTTGCAAATCTTTAAACTCTAATACTTCAGTTCACTTTTATCGAATAAACTTTTGTGGGGGGGTACTAAGGATTGAAATGAGGAAGGGGGCAGGGAGCTACCTTTGAGCTATGCCCCCAGCCCGTCCTTTTTATTTTTTTATTTTATTTTATTTTATTTTTTGCGGTACCGGGGATTGAACCCAGGGGCGTTCTACCTTCGTGCTACACCCCCGGCCCTGTTTTTTATACTTTATTTTGAAACCGGGTCTCACAAAGTTGCGGAGGGCCTCACTAAGTAGAGAGAGGGAGAGACAGGGAGGGAGAGAGAGAGAGAGAGAGAGAGCTGAGGCTGGCCGCGAACCTGGATCCTCCGGTCTCCGCCTCCCAAAGTACTGGGATTACAAGGTGCGCCACCATGCCCGGCTTATTTTTTTATTTTAAAACAGGGTATAGCTAAGTTACTACACGGGTATAGCTAAGGTATACTACCAGGTATAGTTAAATTACCACAAAGGTTTGGCCTCAAACCTGCGATCCTCCTGACTCAGCCTCCCACATACTGGAAGTACAGGCATGCATCATAGCTCCTGGCTTGAATAAACTTTTTTTTTGTGTGTGGTACTGGGGATTGAACCCAGGAGCGTTTTACCTCCGCGCTACACCCTCGGCCCTATTTTTTATACTTTATTTTGAAACCAGATCTCACAAAGTTGCGGGGGGCCTCACTAAGTAGCTGAGGCTGGCTGCAAACCCAGATCCTCCGGTCTCAGCCTCCCAAGTACTGGGATTACAAGCGTGCGCCACCACGCCCAGCTTGAATAAACTTTTGATGAGAGCCTGTATGACAAGACTTTTGCTAGGACCCAAGGGACACAAAGATGAATACGACAGAAGAGTGGCTCTCATAAATCCATTGAAGGGTCTCCATGTGTATACAAGGATCTCACCATCTGCAAGCCATGGAAATCTTTCAGTCAGCCTGTGAGTCCTTAGCATCTTCTCATTTCTGCATTAAGTGATTAGGTTATTTTTCAAAGTTGCCACGAGTCATGTGGCTCTTTGGGTAACAGAGATTTAAAATGTGACCCCAGAAGCATAAAACATAGTTCTAATGTAACCCCATTTAGCTTACACCAACATTGCATCTTTTGCTGTCTTTGCACCAACTCTGGGTAGATAGAATACCACTTAACCTCCTAAGGCTTCATTTGCATTGATTTGAATTCAGCCTCAGTTCTCTATCAGGTGACTACAAGCAGGTTTATTGTTCTTACATCATTTACTATCACTACAGACCAAAAATATCCAGCACCCTAGTGTTTGCATCTTTTTTAATGGCACTCAGGATATCATTTAGTATACTGCATAGAAAGTATTATACTATACACTGTTTATACTGCATGTTTACATTTCTACCTCCTCCCTCTAAATGTGAGCTCCGTGTGGCTGTGTCTTTCCAGTACTGTGCAAAAAGTCTGGAAATAAATTTTCAATTAAGAGTGCTTAATGAATAAAAAAAGAACAAGATTGTTTAGTGGACAGTCTATTGTGCAGGTATTATTTGAAATATTCTTCTTCTCTATACACTTTCACCTTCAATTCCCAAGGCATTGACTCTTTGACTCAGTAGTTAAAGAGCATCTCTGGGAATCTGGCCTTGCAACATGTATTGATTCCTTTCTATATCACAGACCACATAGGTGTGTGTGTGTGTGTGTGTGTGTGTGTGTGTGTCTGTGTGTGTTTATACATTGTGTTATTTTATCTTCACAAAAACCTGTTATCAGATACCATTATCACAACTGTACACATGCAAGAATCAAGTCCTAAAAATAATGTGCACCGTGTAAGCACAGCTAATAAAATGTGAGCACAGGATTTGAACCTACAATCTTCTACCTTTAGGACCTCAGCACAATCATAAAGATGGCATTCCTAGGACTGCTCAAGAAAATAGAGGAATGTATTAACCTTGAGCCGAGCTGTGGCTGGAATGCTAGTCTTTGGGTCAGGTAGGTAATTCCAGGAACATAGAATTGCTTTTCTTTATTAAGAAAAATGTACTTGAAAAGTCATCCATTATTTTTCTCAGGCAGAATTTAGTCACTTATTTATTTACCTAATGGGAATAATTAGAACTCATTTTGTAATTTGTACAAATATGCATAATGAACTATTTACAATATTTAAACCCATGATTATGGCATATAATTACAGTATTTAACAAAGGGTTTATTTGTTCTTTTCATAATACCTTTTTAAAAATCCCACTATTTAGCTAATTATTAATATTTTCCTTTCTTTCTAACATTTTTGAGAAAACCTCCTCTGTCCGTGGAAGTGTTTTTAAAGCTTGGGAGTCAGAAAGGCCTGGGTCTCCACCTTGCCTCTACCACTCTCTGTCGTGTGTTTCTGGACATGTTTCTTAACCTCCCCAAGCTCCAGGTAGCCACAGGTAAAGCTGGGAGAAGAGTCCTGGCCTGCCCATGTCTTTGAGAAGAGACTGTGCATATAAAGCCTCTGGTGCACTGGAAGCCAGCACTGGTGAGTATGATTACAGTGCCAACAACCTTTATTGAGAGCTTGCTATGTGCCAGGCCCTTTTCTGAGCACTTCGTATTAACCTCACTTATTCTTCCATAATTAGTAGCGAGCAGTAGTCACTGTAATGCTAGTGCTCAGTCTGAGGAATGTGTATGCAGCAGCTATTTGGTATTTACTCAAAAGAAGTCAAAATATCAATATAAAAACCTGTACATGAATGTTTGTAGACGCTTTATTCATAATTTAAAAAATTTGGAGGCAACAAAGATGTTTTTCAATAGGCAGAAAGAAACTGTGGTACATCTATACCATGGAATATTATCCGGTGATTGAAAAGAAATGAGCTATCAAGCCACAAAAAGTCATGGAGGACCCTGAAATGCATCTTGCCAAGTGAAAGAAGCCAGTCTGAAAAGACCACATGCTGTATAATTTCAACTGTATGGAATTCCTGAAAAGACAAACAATATGGAGATAAAAGATCAGTGGCTGCCAGAGGCTTCATGGAGTGAGAGAGGGGTGAATAGGTGGAGCACAAAAGATTTTTAAGGCAGTAAAACTATACTGTATGATACTGTAATAGTGGATACATTTCATTATACTTTTGTCAAAACCTGTAGAATGTATGACATAGTGAACCTTAATGTAAACTATAAACCTTAGTTAATAATAATGCATCAATTGGAACAAATGTATGACACTAATGCCAGATGTTAATAGGGGAAACTGGGGGTGGAGAGAGTAGTGTATGAGAATGCTCTTCTTCTCACTCAATTTTTCTATAAACTTTAAACTGGTCTAAAAAATAAAGCCTGCTAGTTTTAATAAATGTATCAAATGTCATGCTTTTAAAATAGAGTTGTTTCAGAGAATTAATAAAAACATTAGTTTTTCTGAAAAAAGTCTCTGCAAAAATTAAAATTTGGGAATTGCCTTACCTAAATAAGATTACATGTGATTGTATTCATTACTATATTATTGTCACTTCTTTTTCACACAGAAAAGGTAGGAAGGAAGGAAGGGAGGGAGGGAGAGGGAGAGAAGGGAGGGAATGAAGGAAGTTATTTAGAATGAGGAACCTCCAAGTCAGGCTTCCTAAAGAGTGGTCTATTAACAGCAGCACCGGCAGCATCTGCAGCACTTGAGACTGGTTAGAAATTCAACTTCTCGGGCTGGATCCGGTCCTGCTGAATCAGTGGATAGGGCCTAGCAATTTGTCTTAACAGCCCTCAGGTCATTATGACACTACAGTTTGACATCTACTGCTCCAAGACAATGGATCTGTACTCTACACTTTTTAGCCCACATGTGGATACAGGAGCAAACAACTCCTATGTTTGATAATGGAGCTTCAGCATAAGACCAGGACTAGGGCGAGGCCAGGGAGGGTCCAAAACATGCACACAAAAAAAAAAAAATTTTTTTTTTTTTTTGGTGGTACTGGGGATTGAACCTAGGAGCATTCTATCTGAGCTACACCCCCAGCCCTTTTATTGCTGAGACTGGTCTTGAACATGAGATTCTCCTGTCTCAGTCTCCCAAGTACTGGATTTACAAGCTTGTGCCATCACTCCCAGCAAGACGAATATTTTAATGCAATGTTTTTCTAAAGTCAATAATGACAAAAATCCCAAATTCTCAACAAAGACAGGATTGGTGATGCTGATGTTCCCTTTCCCCTCAGGCTGCAGTATGGCTCTGCAACCACTGCTGCAGCATCAGGCGGAGGCTTGGGGCTAAGACCAACGATGCCAGCTCTAGCCCTCTCTCCCGAGTGATGGCACACTCCTACCCCTGAGTGTCACACCACCCTCAGTCCAAGTCTCCATCTCATTACTCCTGTAGACCTCCTTCCATCCCACCCATTAACAACTCCCACTGAGTGCAAACCATTACCATTTCTAAGAGAAAATAATTACTGTTCTCTGGAAAGTTATTCGTGGGAAAATGGAGGTCACACACAGAAATAAATAGCAGAGAACCCATGTTTCAGTCAGCTTTCTCACTGCTGGCCTGAAAAACCTGAGACAACAACTTAGAGGAAGGAAAACTTATTTATTCACAGTTCTGGAGATTTCAGGGTTTCAGTCCATGTGAAGCCAGGTGGAGTCTGCAGAGCTCAGGGCATGGCACGGGGAGCAGAGTAAGAATACTGCAAGAGCTCTGCTCTCACATCAAGGTGGCCAGAAGCAAGAGAATAAGAAGCTATATATCACCTCCAAGGCCACACCCCCTACCTCCTCCAGACACACTCCCATGGACCCTTCCTCAGCAACCAAGCCCCGCCTTCAACATGGCTGCCTTGTTAACCACATGGGGTGAGGGGGATTCTAAATCCAAACCAGGACAACCCACAAAATGATATCTACATACAAGCTACAAACAGGGTTGAGGGTTGAAATTCTCAGATATCACAAAGGAAAAGAGTGAACTGAGGCACATGAGTTTCATTTGATAACTTTATAAAAGTGCTTTGTGAATGTTAGCCATGGTTATTATCTTCCTGGGAAATTGCAGCTGTAAGCTATATTTAGAAGAAAGTGGTAAAAATGAAATTCCTTAGGCCAATTAAACTTAGTAGAGTTTATTTGAGCAAAATAAAATGGACCCACTAATCAGGCAGCTCTGAGAACCACAGCAGGTTCTAAGAATGCCAACCAACAACATGATCAAACAGCATTTACAGAAAACAGAAGTCAGGCACAGAAAACAGCTTAACTTAATCGACTACAGCCTGCTCAATCAATCAGTCAATTTGCTACAGCTTAACTAGTTAATTGTTTACAGCCTGAAACGTTAATTGGCTGCACAGCCCTCTGCAACCAGCCCAAGCTCAGTTACTGTGCTTAAACTCCACATTGGCTTGGTCTGAAGGGCCCAGAGCAGGCGTCCGGTGCACAAATCCTTGACCTCCCACAACATTTCATTTCACAGATGTAAGGCCTACAGATGAGGCAGAGGGAGTTAGAAGAGACCAAACCTACCAAGCCAGGAAGAAGATGAGAAAGCAAAGGGAGAATGGGAAATGAAAAAAGGTTTGCTTACCTTCCACAGAAATAAAGAAAATGGTGGCAACTGATATAAAGTAGGTGTGAGACAGAGAGGGCAATGTGGGAGAAAAGAGTGTGGGAGAGAGACATCACTGGGGACTGAGAGCATGGCTCACCTGCACTCCTGAAGCTGAGAAACTCTGGGTCCTGACTCAACTTAGAAGCAACAAATAATTAAAAGGAGAAAATGTCACTAAATTGAATTAAAAGGGTACTTTTAAATTCCAAATGAAGGAACCTTTTGAAGACATCAACACAGTTCAAACCAGTTCTCTCAAGTGGTGGTGGGCAGCTATAGCAATCATTTCTTTTAAAGAATTGGAAATAGGAGGAGTGAAAGTTCAGTTTGGGCATTGACCAATCCTTGGGTGTTTGAGACATGATGAATGAAGACACTCGGCCTTGCTGTGGGAATCTACTACCCTGGTGCTTTGGGCAGGGTGCAACTTTGCAAACTGTTTTGATTCTGGAGAACCATATTTGTCTTCTCATTAATCGTGGCTGAGATCCAGCAGTAGCTACAGGAGCCAGAACGGGACAAGCTGAGTAAGTTACAGAAATGAGTGCTCCAGCTCAAGCTGAGAAAGCAGATGAAGAGGCTAGGTAAGCTCATCCTTAACCTGCTGCTAAGAACTAAGTTGCCCACAGATATTAGGGGCAAGCAAAAAATGAAAGGCAATGGCATTGCTTTTTTAAACAGAGAAGGAAAGGATATCTTTGGCGTTATCAGCACAGCTTGTAAGAACTAGAATTATTTAAGATCAATTTCCCAGAGTAGGACTGTTAGGGAGCCGTGGAGAGAGATGGATGGCATTCGAACAGATTCTAGAAAGTAATGAGTACCAGGATCAGGGCCTCTGACCTCAGTTCATCTGATTATCCAACCAGTCATCATTCAGATCAGAAATAGGGAAGACTAGGGAGGCCCTGCAAGGCAGGGACTTGGAGGATGGGAACGTGGCACGGACATGTTCTGGCATCAGATGCCCCCATAGACAAAGCTCAGTGTCCCAGCCCATCCCGTGGCAGTGAGACGAGGGCTTCCCGATCAGAGTATCCTTTATACACGAGCTCAACACAGGCCAGTCAGGTCCAGGAAGGAAATCCACCAGCCACAGTGCAGCCCAGCTGTGGATCTGAGGACGGCACGACCTTGTATCCACTCAGGGAGGGAAAAAAAAAGTTCTGAGAGGGATGAGAATTCTACTGTTCCAGAGGTCATGCCAACTCCAGGGATGAGAGAGAGGAAGGAAATGCAAGCCTCAGATTCTGAAAGTTATATCAATAAATTAGATAATTATTTTCCTCAAATAAAAAAACCTGTCCATATATACATGTATTTCTAACTCCCACTAGTATTGAGCAATGCTGTATTCTGCCATAGTTCCAGTTTTACCTATTTTATCTCTAGGCACTCTGAGACAGATCTGATTGTTCTTCTTACAGATAGGAAATGGAAGGTCCAAGCGGTTAAAGGACTTGCCTAACGTCCCACACTGAAGAAGCACAGCTAGACTTCAAGTCTCTCAGCTCCTGGCCCAGTGCTCTTTCCACGGCCTGTCTCCATTCACGCGTGGAGAGTCAGTGTCCACGTCACCAAACACTTGAGGGAGAAAATACAAATGTCCATGTGAGCGAAATACAACCAGAGTAACTTTATTTTATTTTATTATTGTTGCTAATGGAAATTGAACCCAGGAGCATTCTATCTCCAAGCTACACCCCAACCCCTTTTTAAAAATATTTTATTTTGAAATAGGATCTCAGTAAGTTGCTGAAGTTCTTAATAACTTGCTGAAGCTGGCCTCAAACCTGTGATCCTCCTGTCTCAGCCTCCCACCACCACACCCAGCCAGAGTAACTATAAATAGAAGAGAGTAAGGGCTATCAGGGTGTAAAGATTAGCTAGGACCAACAGAGCATAGGCCTGGCATAGGAAGAGGCCAAGAAGTTTGTAATGTCTTTCTAGGATGATAAAATTAAGTAAAGAAAGCATTTCCCTCCTCGTTCTGAACCTGACACAACACAGGGATAGAGCTTGGAAACATGATTTGGTTTTGAAATTCAAGTTACGTCCTTCACTGTTGCAAAGATAAAGGAAATGCAGACAATTTCGAGAGAAGCAGGAGTTTCAGCAGGGAGTGGAGAGAGAGACTGAGGCACTTTGCAGCTCCATTAATAAATTTCAGGACACGGCACATACCCACACTCAGCTATTGGACCCCATGTCCTTCTCTCTTCCTTTTGGCTCCATACATTCCAGGGCCAAACGTAAAAATCTTCTATTTCCTTAGCATTGTCTATAATAATGATATGCTAGTTTTTAAGTCAAATGATAAGATTTTTAAATCAGTTCCATTGAACAAGCATTTGCTAATCAATAGACACTAGGAAGCCAAGATGAAGTAGAGAGATCCTTCCTTCGAGAACTTCCTTATCTTTACATAGGCAACCATGAAGTGCAGCATGCAATGGAGGGCATCAAAGAGGAGTGGACTGAATGCTCAGGGATGGAAGGAAAGGCATGGCAGCCTTGGCCTGGTGTTGCCAGACAGAATCACATCAGGAGATGCTGGTTCTGGTCCTTGAACGATGAGTAAGATTTTCTGAGGGGATCAAGAACACATAGAAAGGATGAAGTATTTTATTTGGAGCAGCTCACAATCTAGAGGACAGTGTATAAAGGCGCCTGAGGGATGTGGACCCTCCTCCAGGCCTGGTATTGAACACAGTCTCATCAGTTGGGCAGACAAACAGCAGGAAGCACTTGAAGTCAGAGGGTGAGCAGAGCCAAAGTTCCAGGGCTCTCTCCAGTCAGCCTAAATCTAAAAGAAACTTTGGCAAAGGCCCAGTTGTGGGCTCAAGACAGGGGACAGTCACTCTCAGTGTTAGAGAACTTTAGAAGCTGAGGTCCACAGAGACTGGTATTCCATTCCAACTGGAGCCAGGAAAGGCCTGGTGAGCAGCATTCTTTTTTTTATTTTTTAATGTTCATTTATTGGTGCATTGTAATTATACATTTTGATATATGTCAGGGTATCAACATCATACATGCACGCATTGCACATTTAGCCCTCCCTCCAATCCCACCCCATTCCCTCCCCCTTCCCTCCCTTTCATGCTCCAGATAGTGATTGACATTCTAATGTCACAACACAACCCGGGAACACTGGTAACAGGTCTGGGATAATAAAATCAATGTGAGACCCCACCCAGCCAACATAACCTAGGTCTGAATATTTGTAATATTTCTGAAAATGAAGAGTATAATGACTTCCAGGAGGTAAGAATTCAATGTCTATGCTCTGAATGAATGAAAATATATGTGTTTATGCTACCTTAAACCTGTTTCACTTACCTGCAGGACTTCAGGCTGCATCATCATCATCATCATCATCATCGTCATTGTACCAGCTAACAGTGATGGTGAGCTTACCACCCGCCTGATGCCATGCTGGGAGCTGGTGCTCTCTAACACTGAGAACACGTGATTATCCCCATTTTACAAATGAATAAAGTCAACTTCAGAAGTTTTACAATAGTGCCCCAAATCACAGGCAGCTAATAAGTGGCAAGCCTGGTGGGATATTAAAGCCCAGGTTCTGTCTCCAGATAGCTCACTGCAAAACCAGTCATTTGACAAAACACGTGGTCAATTAAAAAGTAGCAAAAGCAGATTATTCAGTCGATACTGTGAGAACAGTTGAGTGACTTTTAAAGATTTTATTAAATTACATAGACAGAAAAGTATGCAATTTGTTGAATGTTCACCAGCTGACAAGACTAATTTTTCACTTTGGTTAGACATTGGAGTTCCATACATATGGCATAAAATCACATTTTCTTTGTCTATTCTAGCCTCCTAACAGGAGGGATGGTGTGAGTGTCCACTACAGACTTGTATGATCTTATTCTAAAGTTTACAAACTGCTTTCTGCCCCCATAATTCATGTCTTGTCTACTTTCCTGACCTTCACATGTTGAAAATTCAAATTAGTTAATGCATGCAATGAAATCCATCACCGAGGACTTCTAGACTGACTTGAAGACATTTTTATCCCACCAT
Organism: Glis glis; assembly: GCA_004027185.1. NCBI lineage: Eukaryota > Metazoa > Chordata > Mammalia > Rodentia > Gliridae > Glis > Glis glis. The sequence goes on from PVJS01000806.1 coordinate 63,284, forward strand.
GTCCAGTTTATCTTTTCCAAAGAAACATCTTAATTCTCCCCACTATCTCCTAGGGAGACTCAGCTCCACTGAACTCCACTCTGAGTTCTTCAGAAGCTAGAGACTGGGTGGACCCCAGTAGCCCCACGTATTCTCATCACACAAATCTGCAAGATGTAACAAGGAAGTGACATTTGACTAGCAAAGAACCTCGCAACATTCCATTTTTAAAGTGTACCTGTCTGTCAGGGCATACAAATTATTATACTCCACACCCGATTGCTAAATCTGCCCCCTCTCGTGGAGGTACCAGCTGCTGCCTGCTCACTGGCAATAGCTCCGTCACTTTAACTTTGCATCCTAATTAAGAAGACATCGAGAGACTCATGGAGGTGCAAGCACCAGCAGGATTGTGCTATCTGTCATACTGTCCTCCAGATGTTCTAATGACATCTTCAAATTTGGATGGAGGAGACACACAGAAAGAACTCTGTGCCATGAAACTACTTGTTGAAGAGAGACAATTAACGACCGAACAGCTGCTAATGGGAACCTTTAGCTGGAGAACTTGTAAGGAGCATTTACCAGCTCCCAGAGGAATTCATACTCATAAACACCTTAACTACATGCCTTACTTTTGTTCTAAAACACACAATTCATCCTTCCTAAATCAGGTTCCTTCCTTCACACACAGAGCTCCTTTAGATAAGAAAGATTTATCACCAGTTTTTAAAATCTCATTCTGTGATCTGATGGAAGCCTCCAATAGGAACACTACCCTGAAGTATTTTTAAAACTTCCCAAATATCTGACCAGTAGTCCCTGGTATTGCTTTATAAAGGAATTAAAAACAGATACTCTTGAATACTAGAGCCAGATAATAAGAAATTCCCTTTGGGATGTATCACTAATTTACATAGTATCTTTCAAAAAGATACTATGCTTAGAGGACAGTGACATCCCACATCCCTATCCAGAGGTAGGTAGTACAAATTCCTGTTTTGGATACATGTATTCTACAGGGGACAAAAGGGTACAGTCAGTCATTCTTTTTTATATATACTTTTATTACTGCATTGTAATCATTTATCATAGGAAGAGTGATAGAACATACATGCACACAACACTTTGTGTGTTTCCTTCCAGATCCCACCCCACCCCCACCTTCCCCATACATGTCATTGAGATTAGTACTGATAATTTCATGTGTGTACATAGTATCATTTAAACCGTTACCTTCATTTCATCTCTATCCCCCTCCTCCCTCCCCGAACCCCCTGCGTGTCTTTATTGGAGTTTCTCCTCTATCTGAAGTCTCTTTTATTGCCCAAATTCTCTCTAGCTTCCACACGTGAGGGAAAACATACAACTATTTGCTTTCTGAAACTGGCTAACCTCACTTAGCATAATATTCTCAAGGTCCATCCATTTTCCTGCAAATGACATGATTTTATTCTTCTTTATGGCTGAGTAAAATTCCATTGTGTGTATACACCACTGTTTTGTGACCCATTCATCTGTTGATGGACACCTGGACTGGTTCCATAATTTGGCTATTGTGAATTGTGCTGCCATGAACATGGATATGCAGGTATCGCTATGATATTCTGGCTTCGATTTCTTTGGAAAGATTCCCAGAAGAGGTTCCATTCCCAGTCTTCTGAGAAACCTCCACACTGATCTCCATAGCTGCTGTACTAGTTTGTGTCCCACCAACAGTGTATAAGGATTCCTATTTCCCTTAGATTATTATTTTGGCAGCAGGCCTTTTCTTCTAAGTGGCCAGACTTTATTATAATTCTGGGTTACTATTGTTCATATTTGCTCCAGAGTGTTTGGAAGAACTGAAAGGAAAACTTCTGATAAGAAAACAGATCTTCTGCAGATTTCAATCAGTGTTGATCTCATTCTCTGAAAGACTAATTAATAAAATAATCTTTTAAATAGAAACTCAGACAATTCTGTCCAATTTCATTATCCTAATAACCTCTTCCTCCACTCCCAAAGAAAAGTGAATCGTTTTTATTAATTTTCATAAATACTGTGCTATGTAATCAGGAAATAATTAAGTTAGAGCTCTTCATCAGTAATGGGGATGAAGTTCCTTAATGAATAGTTTCCCTTTAATTCAATGATGAGATAACTATTACTGAAATGTTTACTGATATAAAATCATATCAGAGAAAGAAAAAAGGAATTTTTAAGAAAGGTCAGATCTTCAATAAAGTGTAGTTGATTGCTTGTTCTTTTGGCATCAAAGCAATAAAATTCTAAATAATGCAAGAACTTCGGAAATAAGGTATTATTTTTGTCAAAAATATTAACAGCTACTGAGTCTCGACTCTATAATAGCACTGTATAAAATAAGAAGTGATCAAAATAAAGACAAAAACTTTTACCTCTATAAAATCATCATCTAGCTGATCCTGGTGGTGCACACCTGTAATCACAGTACTTGGGAAGCTGAGACAGGAGGATCACAGGTTGGAGGCCAGTGTGCAGTATCTTAGCATGACCGTTTCAAAATAAAAAATAAAAAGGGCTTGGGGGTATAGCTCAGAGGTAGAATGTCCCTGAGTTCAATCCCCAGTACTACAAAAAGAAAAATATGTAATCTAATTCAGATTTTCTCAGTAGCAGCTTTCCTGACACTTTGGGTTGGATGATTCTTTGTTGTGTGGGCTGTCCTTTGCATCATAGGATGTTTAACAGCATCCCTGGCCTCTACTCAGCCAGGGCAGAGCCAGGGACATTATCCCTGCCCCAGCTATATCAATCAAAATTGTTTCAGACATTACCAAATGTCCCCTAGGAAACAAAATCACCTCTACGGAGAACAAATGAATAATGAAATATCTACAGTTCGGGAAAAAAAAAACCTTTCAAATATGTAGTTCTCAGCCTCCTCCTCTACAAAATTGGGATAATAGCAGTAACTTATACTTAGGGCTGCTTTGGAGAACAGGCAAAATGAAGCATAGAAATGCCTGGAACAGTTCATATCCACTATTATCATGGGTGGCATTCACATTTGTGTGTGTGTGTGTGTGTAATTGGATAGACTAGACCTTTGATAAATGTTCATATGGACATTAACAAGTGAAAAATAACTTTAAATATGCTAATAGAAAATTTAAGCATTTTTTGTAATGGCTAGAGTGCTATTTACATGTGTGTGTGTGCGAGGGTGCTGGGGATCAGAACCAGGGGCATTCTACCTCTGAGCTACACTGCCAGACCTATTTTATTTTTTATTTGGAAACAGGGTCTCACTAAATTGCTGAGACCCTCACTAAGTTGCTGAGGTTGGTTTTGAACCTGCAATCCTCCTGTCTCAGCCTCCTATGTACTGGGACTACTGGAGTGCACCACTATACCCAGAGGCTTCTATTTACATTTTAAATAATATGTTACATAAAATATAACATGTCTAATATCATGAGTTTTTCTTTTAGAGTAAAATAGTACACACTTAATGAGGAATAATTAATCCAGGATGATAAAAATTGAGATATATCTAAGAAAAGTTATTGAAGTTCAAAAACAAACCCAAAGTTTGGCAGGCAGCCAGACAAAAATATCAAATAAGATATGAAGAAAAATAAGGCTGACCTTGGATTTCTCCACAGAATCCAATGCCAAAACCCTGTAAATCAACACCTATAAGATTTTCAAAGAAAGAGTTGTGAGCCAAGAAATTTATATCCAGTCACGTTATCCCTCCAAGGTTTATAAAGTCTCAGTCAATCCACTTAAATATGCAAAAATTCAGGGAATATCATTATCACAATCCCTCCTAGAGAAAACTACTACTTGAAAAGTTTCTTTCTTTCTTCCTTTTTTTTTTTTTTTTTGTTTTGGTACTGGGGATTGAACTCAGAGGCATTCTACACACCCAGCCTGATTTTATTTCTTATTTGGAAACAGGGTCTCACTAGGTTGATGAGAGTCTCACTACTTGCTGAGGCCATCCTTGAACCTGTGATCCTCCTGTCTTAGCCTCCCAAGTACTGGGATTACAGGCATGCGCCACCATGCCTGGCTTGAAAATTTTCATTCAACCACAAATAGCTGGGGAAGGTAGACCAAGAGAAATGATGGTGAGCATTGAATGTATTTAGCTGTAAAACTAAGGAAGAATATGTCAATATGATATAACTAAGATGATAAGTAAGTCCCCTGATTGGTTTATCTTTCATACCTAGAAATCAAAGGATCTCAAAGAAAACAAGTCAAATAATATATATTTAAATATACTTAGTAATAGAAAGGGAAACACTAAGAAAGCTAGTGATATTGATTGGAATGAGTTGATAAAGTAGAAGAAAAGGAAAGGGAGGAAGCATGGACACACTAATTTCATTATTGCATATATTAGTAGAGTAATAAGCACAGACTTAAAAGTAGAAAAACTAGAGATATTATATAAAAAGTATATTTAAACCAGGCACGGTAACGCATGCCTGTAATCCCAGTACTTGGGAGGCTAAGACAGGAGGAACACGGGTTCAAGGCCAGCCTCAGCAACTTAGCAAGACCCTACTTCAAAATAAAAATAGAAAACAGGGCTGGGGATGTGGCTCTCAGAGGTAGAATGCCCCTCGGTTTAATCCCCAGTACCCAAAAAGAAGTATATTTAAAAGTTAAACAAAACAGAAGTTCCAACATCTTAATATAAGAAAACTGCACAGAGTCAAACTAAATGAAAACAGACCAGAGTGAAAGACTTGTTAAAAATACAAAATATAACATGAACTGGTATGATAGACTGAAGACGAAATGTGTCTGTCATATCAATAAACCTAAATGTCCCCCACCAATCGAAAGACAAAAGCTGAATTACAAATCAGAGCTCAGTTCCAGAACAAAATGATTCAGAAACTGAAAACAAAAAGATAGGGAGCATTATAATAAGAAAAAACAGATAAAAAGAAAGCAAGACTCATAATTTAACTCTGGAAGAGTAGAATTCAAAATGAAAACATTAAACAAGACAAGGAAGCCCATTTTATAAAGGCAAATGTAAAATTCATAATGGAGTTACAGCTGCTACACATATATATATACACCAAATAGCAGCATCATAGAGCAGACACTATAGGAGATTCAAAGAAAAAAAACCTAGAAACATTATTAGCAAGAGACTTGAAATTATTTCTTAGGCTATGATAAATTATGTGGAAAATTTTTTTAAAAATTATAAAAGAAAAAATGAAAATTTAAAACCAAAATCTGACTAATAAATACAAAATCCATAGTCTGAAAATTAGATTATATTGTCCTTTCAAATAAACATAAACATTCACTAAATTAACAACATATTGTACCCAAAAGGTAACCTTTGTAAATTCAAAACGGAGAAACAATGCTATCAAATAGAAATTCCATCCAGAAATAGTAAAACTTCCTTACACAACTCTTTTTTTTTTTTTTTTTGGCAGTACCGGGGATTGAACCCAGGGGCATTCTGCCTCTGAGCTACACCCCCAGCCCTATTTTTTATTTTTTATGTTGAAACAGGCTCTCACTAAGTTGCAGAGGGCCTCACTAAGTAGCTGAGGCTGGCCGCAAACCTGCGATCCTCCTGTCTCAGCTTCCCAAGTACTGGGATTACAAGGGTGTGCCACCATGCCCAGCTTCTTACACAACTCTTGAGTAAAGTAGAAACTATAAAGTAAAATTTCCAAATTTCTAAAATATACTGACTATAATAATGTGAACTATACAGAAGAATTTTAATATAGCAAACACAGTGCTTGGAGAAAAAGTCATAGCCTTAACACCTATTTGAATAATAAATGATAAATACAAATGATACAAGCATTTAACCTAAAATGTTATATATAGATCAGCAAAATTCACACAAGGAACACATATAAAAGGAATTAATAAAGTTAATATGTCAGCAATTAATAAGTTAGGTTAATTGGAAAGAATAAATAAGAAAAATGTATACACAAAACAACAGATAAAATAGAAACGAAAGACAATGAACTAGAAGAAATTAAAGACAATGTATTAATTTGTATGGATTCTATGAAAATAAATTTTTAAATCTGTTTGGACTAGACAAGTTTCTGGGAAAGATCATTTACCAAACTGACCACCAAAGAAACAGAAAATCTAAAGTGAACATGTTCCATTAAAATTTTTAAAAATATGTTGAAAGAGCTATAGAAGGAACAACAAAAGCACTAAATCTGGTTTATCCACAAAGCAATTCTAATAGATCTTTAAAAGCAGATAATTCCAATACTATTTAAACTATCCAGATTACAGGTATGGATAGGCAAAATTAAAATTATTTTTGTGAAACAAATACCTTTGTCAAAAATGAACTGGCTGTAAGTAGGAGGATTTGTCTCTGTATCTTCTATTCCATTGGTCTACATGTCTGTTTTTATGCCAATATCTGCTGTTTTTTTTTTTTTTTACTATAGCTCTGCTATATAATTTGAAATCAGCTTTGGTGATGCCTCCAATATGGTTCTCATTGCTCAAAATTGCTTTGGCTATTCTGGGTCTTTGTTCTTCCATATAAATTTTAAGAGTTTTTTTTTCTAGTTCTGTGAAGAATGACATTAGTATTTTGTTAGGAATCACACTGAATCTGTAGATCAGTTTTGGTAGTATGACCCTTTTGATGGCCATATTTATTCTGCCTATCTAAGAACATGGGAAGTCTTTCTAAGGTCTTCAATTTGTTTCTTCAGTGTCCTGTAATTTTCATTGCAGAGGTCTTTTTACTTCCTTGTTTAGTTTTTTTCCTAAGGTGATGTTGTTGTTGTTGTTGTTGTTTGTTTGTTTGTTTGTTTGTTTGTTTCCTTGCTTGCTTGCTTTTTGAGGCTATTGTGAATGGTATTTTCTTTCCAAGTTTCTTTTTCGGTGGGTTCGTGGTTGGTGTATAGAGAAGCTAGTGATTTCTCTAAGGTGACTTTATATCCAGTTACCTTATTGTATTTGTGTATCAGCTGTAGAAGTACCCTGTTTGAGGGTTTTTTTTGGGGGGGGGGTCCTTCTACATATAGGATCATGTCATCTGCAAGCAGATAATTTCAGTTCTTCTTTCCCAATTTGTATTCCTTTAATTTTCTTCTCTTATCCAATTGCTCTAGCTAAAATTTCAAGTACTATATTTTAAAAGAGTGGTGATAGTGGACATTCTTGTCTTGTTCCTCATTTTAGAGAAGATACTTTCAGTTTTTCTCCATTCAATATGATGTTGGTTTTGGGGGTTGCCTTTATGATATTGAAGTAAGTTCCTCCTATACCTAATTTCTTCAGTAGTTTTAACGTGAATGGGTATTGGGTTTTGTCATGCCTTTCTCCATCTATTGAGATGATAGTATGATTTTTTTTAATCCTTAGTTCTATTTATGTGATGAATTACATTTATTAACTTACATATGTTAAACCAACCTTGCACCCCTGGAATGAAACCAACTTGGTCGAGGTGCACAATATTCTTGATATGGTTTTGAATGTGAATCACTAGTATTTTCAAAGAATTTTTGCATCTATGTTTGTCAAGGATGTTGGTCTGTAATTTTCTTTCCTTGAGACTGCTTTATTCACTTTTGGTATCAAGGTGATACTGGCTTTGTAGAATGAGTTTGAGAGCACTCCATCTCTTTATATTTCATGGACTAATTTAAGGAACATTGGTATTAGTTTCTCTTTAAAAGTCTTATAGAATTTAGCTGGGAATCTGTCTGGTCCTGGGGTTTTCTTTGTTGGAAGACTTTTTTATTATTGCTTCAATCTTTCTATTTGTTATTGGTCTGTTTAGGTTTTCACTATCCTCTTGGTTCAATTTAGATAGATTATATGTGTCTGAAAATTTGTTGCTTTCTTCTAGGTTTTTCAATTTATTGGAATATAAATTTTCAAAATAGTTCCTAATGGTCCTTTGAATTTCCATATTGTCTGTGTTATCTCCTTTTTCAATTCTAATTTTATTAATTTGGGTCATTTCTCTCTTTCTTTTGGTTAGATTGGGAAACAACCATTCTTGAAAGAATAACAGTAAAATAGAAAAACATGAGGACCATCTCTTAACATGGCACCAAAACTCACCACACATTTAATGAGGACACACTAGAGTACTCTCTTTAACAGTTTACTGACATTATTGTCTAATAAAATTGCCAAGAAAAAAAGTTAGTGGTATAAAATATAGAAAAGGAGGGAATATCTAAGGTAGTTAGCTAAAATTAGAAGAGAATTCTAATAAAGGAGCAGGGTAAAAAAAGCTATAATCAATAGCATCATATATTACATGAGAGATAGAAGATATAATAGGAGAAATGTCCTCAAATATATTATTACAAAATAATAAAATTAACAGCAAATGTATAAAATATTATGAAGAAAACTCTAAAATATTATTGAAGAAAAGAAAGAAAGACATGAACAAATGGAAAGATACACCATTATTTTAGACAAGACATCTCAACTTTACAAGGAAGCCAATGCTCCTCTACTTACTTAATAATATCACAAAAGGAATACCAAATTATTATCTAACTAAAAGAAATTCTAAAACCCACATGAAAAATAAGATTATGCATAAAAACCCTGAAAATGAAGAGCAACTCAGGGGAAGGAGTATCATTAGTTTTTAAAAAGATATTAGAAAACTTAATAATTAAAACATTACTCAGGTGTATAAGCAATGAGTCAGAAACAGATCTAAATTCATTAAATGCATTAAAATGTTATGAAGACTGAATTCCTTTCAGTGCAGGGAAAGGGAAATGGGACTAGGAAAAAACCACACTCTAAACCAGGATCATTTCTAGATAGATCAAACTATTAAAACTAGAAAAGTAAATATTCAAGTATCTAGTGAAATCCCATAAGGATTTTCAAGAGAAAAAATACTTATATGCATCCTAAGTATGACATAAATCCCAGAAGTCATAAGAGACTAATGATTTAAAACACATAAAAATAAAATTTCTTCATGGCTAAGCTACTACATGGCAAAGTCAAAGGCAAAATACAAAGAAAATGTATTTGCAACACATACCCAAAATATATAACATTCCTAAATTTAAAAGATCCCCTACCACTCAATATGAAAAAGAACAATAACTTAATTTTAAAAGGCTATGGACAATTTGTGGAAGAAAAAAATGAAAATGGCTCTTGAACATATAAAAAGATGATAAATCACTCTTAATAAGAAAATGCAAATTAAAACAAGACTGAGATTACAATTCTCACTTATATTGGCAAAGATCAAAGAACTAGATGACACACTGGCCACCAGCAAGGGTGAGTGAATAGGCAGCGCTCTTATGCATTGCCCCTGGGAGACTAGGCTCATTAGCCACTGTGGAGGACCACTTAACAATATCTATCATAATTACAAATGTCCTTACCCTCCAGCCCAACAATTCCACCTTCAGAAATGTATCCTACTGATACATACAGACTAGCATATCTCACGCAGTATTTGTACAAAGGTTCTCATAGTAACATAAAAAAAGAACATCTGCCAATAATCCAAGTGGCCATTAATAGGGAAATCATTAAATAAACTTTGGTATAACCATATAATGAAGTCAGAAAGAATATATGAAAAATTAATGTCCTAAAATGGAATTGACTTCAACAAATAATGTTAAGAAAGATGGGGCTGGACTGATGGAAGGAAAGAAGGAAGAGAGGGAGGCAAACGTACTGTGATATGTGTAAAAAGTAGAGGTTTGGAGAATGGACACAGTGGTTTATAGTTATACATGCACAAACGATCCCTGAAAGGATGCATAAGAAATCCATTACAGTTTCTCAGGTAGGGAACAATGGTGGAAGAAGGATTTAACTTTCACTATATCTGCATAACCAAAAGGTGTCTTTTGAATTTTTTTAAATCTATTTTTGAGTCTATAGGTTGGATTTGGCTTGCAGTTTGCTAGTTTGATATCTCCTAAATAATCATTGAGTCCAAAATGGTCCTTTCTTCATAATAAAATTACTGGTTGTCTAAGTTTCTCTGTAACCCATATGTTTATGTTATGCAGTCAACTTTATCCCAATATTGACAATAAAGCACCCGCTGTAACTCCTAGTGCCCTAAATTGAGTCCATTATAAAAACGGATGATTTCACTATATCACGATGGGATTACTCTGTTGCAAACTAAATTATACAGGGTTTTACTTAAGAACCTGTCTACCTCTGATATGATAACTGTATAGTGTAGATTAATTCATTGAGATGAAAAAAGAATTTTAATCTCTTCTGTTAGAAATTCAAGGAAGAAGCAAAAGGAAAGAGAATAAAGGTTTATATTGCTTTATTATTTCTCAAGAGAAACATAAGCTATATTTGCTCATATTTGGGAAAGCACTTAAAAGCATGAAAATTGATAAATAGTAAGTAATCAAATAAAAGAGAGAGAAAGAAACTAATCATATTTGACAGGATAATCCCAGAAGAAAATTTTTCTGTTTTTACCAGAAGAGTTAGGGAGAAAAAAATCACCCTATGTCAACTCCCAAATTGCTCTATAGATTCAAATCTCTTTTGTCAGTCCCTCAATAGTTCAAATTTCTCAGATTTGAAGACTTTTTGACCTTTCTGTTATGTTTCTATTGCCTACCCACATAATTTTCTTGTATACATCTCACTCCCAATTAAATCTGTAATGGGTTTTGACCAAACAGATAACTCCTATCTGTTTAGTGTCACATCAAAGGAACCTAGCTCAAACAGTATCTACACAATGATCTCATTTTAAGGCTTTTCTCCCCAAAAGACTGCTTCAACTTCCCACTATATAAACTGAAATCACCAAAGTTTTTATTGAGCTGTTTACCTATATACTTTGGGCCATTATTTCATATAAAAGGCTTCTGGTGAAACAAGAGCATGGTCTCTTGAACCTTGCCCTTTAATTAGTATAAGCTCCTTGAAGACTGATGGTGTGGCTTCACAGCAGATAATAGAATAGATCTAGGAAACAGTGCTAAAATTAAACATTCCTTCCAAATGTTGCAGGCAACCCTAAGCCATGAAATGCCTGCCAACCCCCTGAGAAGATCAATAGAGCAAGTACTGAGCATATAAAACAGAACCATCCACTGGAAAGTTCAGTTAATGAAATCCACAATAGGCAGTAGGGCTGCAATGTAAGCACGTTCTCACAGAACGGACTCCCTTTGTCTGCGCCTCTAACTCGAGTAGATGGTCCAGCAAGCAATTAGGCAAAAACTAGCACTCACAACCCCCAAACTAATTGTATAACTTCATAAATAAGGTTAGAGTTTTACTGAGTTCTTGTCTTTAGGAGTAGGGGAATGATTAAATCAATGCTGGTACAGCCATATAATGGAATCAGAAAGAAAAAATATATACAAATATTATACTGATGTATACACAGGCATTCTAGGGTCATCTTGAATCATATGGATTTTTCTTCAAGAAATTTAACTCGAATCAGCAAAGGTTTCAAATTGGCTTTTGTGGAAAGGGCTTTTTGTCATTTACTGACCAGCATATTTATCCATGTCTTGATTTGCTTCATTAAATTTAATGCTCATATAGTGTACATTATTTTTAAGAGGAAAAACATGCTCAAGTGTTATAGGCTTTTCCTAATAAATCCATCAATACAGTGGGGGTATACTGTATCTACTTTGAAATTCTATACCAGGGCAGAATTTCTCTTACTAAGGCAAGTTATTTATCTTACTAACAACCTATCAAAATAAATATCTCCTATGGTACAGTATTATTAAATATTTTTCACAGCTGAAATTCCCCAGCCCCCTTAGGCAGAATTAATAGTCCTGTGCTCATACATACATCATGGTGCTTCTCACATTTTTAATAGGTGTTATTATTGATGGATCTTTTATTCCCACCAGATTGGGACCCTGCTGAGGATGGAGAATGAGTCCTATTCATCTCTAAATAAGTCCCAATGACTTCCACAGAGCCTCCCACATTATAGATGAATAGATGGTAAAGCTTGTAGCCAGAGGTCTGTAGTCCTCTCTCTCCTGCCCAATCCCTATAGCAACGCTGGGATGTGGGTGGCAGGGCGCAGGGTATTAAAGAGTTTAATACAACTTCTGCTGCGCCTCTCTCAATCCCATGGCCCTAGTTCACTTTCCCCCCTTCAATTCTATTGCTATTGCAGCTCTTAGATTTACAATATAACTCTCTTGTGAATGTGACATTTGCTGCCCAGGATGGAAACTGGGATCCATGATAGTTCAATGCAGGCAAAGGCAGCCTGTGACACTGAAATTACCAAGCAGCACGTGAGGCCTCCCCTGGTGACACGTTCCCACCCTGCCCACGGCACAGACTCTTTTATTTCTGTCTCACATCGCTTCGTTCTCCCTTCCTCTGATTCTACTCTGCTACTCTCTTTTCTTTCCCCACTCCATTGTTGCATTTCCCTGCTTGTGTTCAGGATGTGCCATGGGTTGAGGAGAGATGGGAAATGCTCAGCAGAGTGCCACCACTCTTCTCTCACTTTCCCAGGACAAAAAGCATTCATTGAGGCTGGGCATGGTGGCACATGCCTGTAATCCCAGTCCTCGGGAGGCTGAGACAGGAGAATCGCCGGTTCGAGGTCAGCCTCAGCAACTTAGCAAGGCCCTCAGCAACTTAGTGAGAACCTGTTTCAAAATTAAAAAATAAAAATAGGAAATAGGGCTGGGGGTGTAGCTCAAAGGTAGAATGCCCCTGGGTTCAATCCCCAGTACCAAAAAAAGAAAAGCATTTGTTGGTTTTTAAGACT
>PVJS01000806.1:76122-114627 GCA_004027185.1 Glis glis
ATTTTTTTTTTTTTTTTTTGCGGTACCGGGGATTGAACCCAGGGGCGTTCTACTTCCACACTACACCCCCGGCCCTATTTTTTATACTTTATTTTGAAACCGGGTCTCACGAAGTTGTGGAGGGCCTCACTAAGTACAGAGAGAGAGAGAGAGAGAGAGAGCTGAGGCTGACCGCGAACCCAGATCCTCCGTCTCCCAAAGTACTGGGATGCGTCTCCCCCATTCTAACTGACTGGTCTTGGCTCTTCTGGAGCCCTGTTTAAAGTAATCAAGAGGTAGCATCCGGGCCAACAGGAAGAGGGCTGGGATGCATTGACAAGGTCTCGCTAGGCAATTAACAGTAGAGAGGAGCGGCATACGGCCCCTTTCCTTTACTCTCTCATCTGGAAAATTACTCTTCCAACATCCTCAATCATCAGGACTTGCAAACTTTATTTAGTTCAACAATTAACTCAAGTTGAGTATGAATTAATTGATTAGAATTAAGTATGAGCCTAGCATATGCTAAATGCAGGACATATAAAAATAATTAAACATAGTCATTAATCTCAGGCAACAAAGTCTAGTTTCTAATGAACGTGATATTCCATTTGTGCTTCAGTAAAACCAACCAGAAGGCAATGTGCTCCACCTTCTCACAGTTTTTTTTTAATTTTGTTTTTGTTTGTTTGCTTTTAGGACTTGCATCCCAAGTAGAGTTATTCTTTTAATTAAACCAAAAAATCCATATTCTCTCTCTCTCTCTCTCTCTCTCTCTCTCTCTCTCTCTTTCTCTGTCTCTCTGTCTGTCTGTCTTTCTTCAGTACTGAGCATTGAACCCGGGGACTTTCTACCTCTGAGATATTGTCCCAGTCCTTTTTATTTTTTATTTTGAAACAGGTTTTTGCTAAGTTGCCCGGGCTGGCCTCAAACCTGTGCTCCGCCTGTCTCAGCCTCCCAAGTACTGGGATTACAGGCATATGCCACCATGCCCGGCCCCCAAAAATCTTAACCTGAGATTTCCAAAAGCCTATACTAGTCACAAGTATTTCCATGGGACCCCCCCAAGTTTCTTATTACATTTGAAATGGAGTTAAGTTCATGATCTAAGTTCAAATAATTAAATATTGAATGTTGCCACTCCGAAGAGTTTGAGCATCTGTGGATGACATGTATGTAGTATGTGATATCCATGACACTGGCTGAAATCAGGACAAGTGAGAAGAAATGATAGGCTCAAGTAATAGAATTCTGCACAGATCTGAGAATATGCCACACAAGCACTAACTTTCCATAATGATCACTTCAGGACGATTTGTGACAAACCCAGACACTGTGACACTCACTGGTGTGGGGGAGGAACAACTTGCTGTCTATGCTAAAAAGAGCCCTTTCCTTGAAGAAGGAGGCGACTTGAGAACAGGGGCAGCAGTAGGGCAGAGATGACAGATCAGAATGGAGCACATGTAATCTAGCCCTCTGAGCTGAATCACCATCTGCCATCAGGGTGTCTTCCTCTCACCTATCAATCAGCACAGTGGTTTCAACAAGCTTTGTGCTGCGGCTGTTTTTTCTATGGCAAAATGTTCTTTGCCTCTGACATCTATGATATCAGCAAATTTGTAGCTTTGTTTGCTGTCTTGCTTGGGTTATATTTGTATATGGGCTTCAGGAAAGTCTCCAAGCTCCTAAGTTTTTAAGTAGATATAGGTAACATATTAAAAATATAATTTTAACCAAATACATCCCAGTGTGAAATTGGGAGATAATTCATTTCCCCTGGAATAGCCAAATAATCCAAGAATTGCTCTATTTTCCAGCTGCTGCTTTCCACTCATTAAAGTGAAAAGGATCTCCATGACAGAGAAACATATCCACCAGCAAGGTGATTCTCCAGGTGTGGTCCATACAGTGCCCACCTCAAAATCTACCTAATTTCAATCTATTAAGATTTAAATCTAATTAATTTAATCTATTAAAATGCAGATCCCTAGGTCCCACCCTAGAACTACCAGGAATTCATGAATGTGCATTTTAACAAATTCATGGAATAATCCCTAAAGGGATGTGTGAGGAGCCCTACCGTTCTAGGGTCATTGCTCCATGAGAAAGGGCTTTTCCTATCTAGTCCCTGAAAGCATTTAAGATATATCAGCCAGAAGCATTTTAATTTGATGCCAACCCATTTATTGATTCTTGATTTTATTTTCTGAGCTTTGGGGGTCTTATTGAGGAAGTCTCTACCAGTGCCTATATGCTAGAAAGTTGGCCCTACAAAAATAGGAAACAAAAGGGACTCCAGATAAATGAAAGAGACCTCATTATGTAGAAGAGTGGAAGGGGCTTAGGGGAGAGAGGTCAGAAGGGGAAAAAGGAGGACTGAGAAAACAAGCAGTTCAAATAATGTCATGTCCACTTAGGAAGGGATCACTACCAATCTCACTAACTTGTATGGGGAGGAAGGAGGGGGGAGTGGGGAATGGGGGGATGCGAAGGGGAACACACCAAGTGATGTGTGCACGCACATTTGTATCATTTTGAATCTCACTATGATGTATAGTATACCAATACAGCATTTAAAAAAGTATATCAGCCAAACTAGTCGCTTCTGTGCAGTAGCTTTAGGGTAATTCCATGTTCAGATTACTGGAAATGTCCTAAAGTTTGGCATGAGGCCCCCAACCCCCTCCTAACAGACCCAGAAGAGTCCTGGTCCCTAAGTGCTCAAGGCTCACAGAAATTACATGCATCTTTCATGTCAAGACAGGGTGTAGATCTATCTTCAGACCTCCTAGTCCCCTCACAGCCAGGTGTCTGTCCTTCACAGGACAGGTAGAAGCCTCTGTAATTCCTGCCCAGTGTCTCTGGCCACCTGCCTTGCTATTTGTGGGCTGACATTGCTGGCTCTCGAAGGGCAGCTTCAAAGTGGAATCCCCATGTCACGGGAAAACATGATAATTCCATGGGGTTCTTGGCTTCCGTGGCAAAAAGAATTTCAGCACATGCCAATCAGAGACAAAGACAGAGGTCTATTAAGGAAAAGTGGGGAAACATATCCAAGAGAGAACACGGGCCACCTCGAGAGCATGAAAGGCCCCTGGGATCTTTGCAATCCTTTTTTATAGGGTACCTAGGTGGGGGGGGGCCTAGGGGCACATGGCAGGGGTGGAGGTCTGGACTTCCTCTTAATCCTCAGGGTCCCGGGATCAGTGGGTGGTGGCTGACCTTGTCCTCCTCACGGATCTTTGTTTACTAAGCATCTCGGGAATCTCACTTGGGGAGAGAGGCCATTGTGATTAAGGGTGTGAGCTCTTTGAGGCTTCTGCCTAAGATAGAACTCCACCCTGTAGGGTGGAGTTAGAGATTATGAATTTTCTAGATTTTAAAACTCTATTCTCCCTTTCCTTCCCAATTTGTCTCCTTTCTGCCTAATATTTTATTTCTTCTATCTTGCCTCAACCAGAGGGATTTTTTTGCAACATCTCTGGCCAGTGCTGCTCAAAATCAAGCACCCATAATTCCTCCATCCCCCATAGATCAACAGCAGACACAACAAACAACTAGCCAGGCAAGTTTAAAGTTCAAACATGCCTGCTGAGGTCTTATGCTGATTCCTAGTTCCTTTTTAAGAGATGTGAGATAAATACAGAAAATCATTCTCTTACTATTTTAAAATGTCTAACCTTTAACTTTGTTTAACTTCAGTAATTGCCTGAGTTGAGACTGCTTTTAAAACTAGGTTCAAGTTGAATACTAAATTTACCACTGATTTTATTCAGTATAGATTTCCTTTTCCCATGTCTCAAAAGGGCAGTCATTTTTATTTAGACACACTTACTTCTCATCAAACATTTTAACATACACACACACAACGCTAAGGCAGGTATAGAATAAAAATACTTGAATTTGTGAATTTCCAAAGTATTTGCCAGCTTCCTAGTACTTCTATTAGGCTTCCAGCAAAAATACTTCTACCAAGCACATACATAATGTAGCTTTGTGCAAAGATCTTCCTTTGGTACAGGACCATGTGTGCATGAAAGATGTGGAGCAGTGAATGAATCAAAAAGTTGGATATGAAAATGACCAGAATTTATCTATTCTGCAATCTTCATTTTGCAGTTAAAGAAAGTAGATTCTGTAGGGTGAACTCAAAGTTTCCTTCCAGCCCTGAAGTTGGGATTTGCCCAATAGAGCAGGGGCTGTTGGTGGCTCTGCCCTCACCCTTCACCAGTAAAGGGTTTCCAGGATGCCCACAGCTTCCTACAGCAAACACCTGCACCTCTCCACCTGCCCAAGGGCTTTCTCTGGCCACAGGAACACATTGGGTTTATGCATAAGGGAGCCCATGGGCAGCTAACACCTCCAGACCAGCTCTCAGCCAATAACACAAGGAAGTCATATTATTTTTTCTGCTTATTTTTATACTTTTATTGGTGCATTGTAATTATACATCATAGTGAGGTTCAAAGTAATACAAACATACATGCACACAGCACTTGGTGTATTTCCCTCCACATCCCAACCCTGTCCCCCCGCCTCCTTCCCCGAACATGTTGTGAGATTGGTAGTTATATTATATTGGTAGTTAAATAATCACACTCAGGTGGGACAGTCTGAGGTGTGCTTTCCAGCTTCTTCCAGAGGCAGGTAACCCACCTGCTGACACACTGAGTGGTGGCTTCCCAGTCTCACTTCTTCACTCCTCTACCTGTGCCCCAAATACTTAACCTCACTGACAGGCAGACCCTGATCTTAGAGCATCCCCTCCCCCAGCACGCAAGGTCCCACAGCTTTGGCAGAAAGGGAAGACCAAGCTGGTTTGCTTTTGCTGTGTGTGTGTGTGTGTGTGTGTGTGTGTGTGTGTGTGTTTAAGACAAATGTATTAGACCATATCATGGGAACCTAGAAGGATTAACAGCTCCATCTCAAATGTGTGAAACATGGCCGTCCAGTTCTTATCACGTGCTAAGATTTTAAAACCTTTGTCTCATTTTATACCAGAACTGAGTATCAATCAGGCTCAAACTTGATTTGACAAGCAATTTTGAGGTAATACTTAAAAAAAAAATAAAAGCCAGAAACCAAAAGTGATACTTGGCATGTTTACCCTGCGAGAGGAGAGCATAACAATTCTGTAGATGTCTTCGGAATAAATATTTGGTCTGAATAAGCCAGGTTTCTCTATTTGGTTCACTGTTTCCATTTTTTTTTAATCAAGACACCTTTTCATCTATATTTCATTAAATTTGTATGGGATTAACCCTAGAAACACTTGCTTTAAAGCTTTGCTTTTATCTTTCTTTTTACTAAGCTGGTATCTGATATTACTTTAGTCTCTGTAATAATATAAAATTTTATTAAATAAGATTTGTCCATAAGTGACAGGTTTTCAGAACAAAGGCTCTTTCTCTCTCCTGTTGTTATATTGATGGATATATAAGGACATGAAAAGAGGAGAGAGTGTGTGTGTGTGTGTGTGTGTGTGTGTGTGTGTATGTGTGTTAGTTACTAGGGATTGAACCCAGGGCCATTCTACCTCTGAGCTATACTCCCAGCCCTATTTCATTTTTTATTTTGAAACAGGGCCTTGCTAAGTTGCTGAGGGTCTCCATAAGTTGCAGAGGCTGACCTCAAACCTTCAATCCTCCTGTCTCAGCCTCCCAAGTACTAGGCTTAGATGCATGTACCAGCATGCCCGGCTAAAAACTGACTTTAAGAGCCTCCCATTGCTGAGTTTGAGGTTGCTCAAATTTTAATTTAGGATGAAGAATATAGAAATATAGTGTATTGGTACAAATTTTTCTCGATGAAAAATATTAAATGCTTTAAAAGATAGTTATTGCTTGCTACAGCAACCTTGGCAGAAAATTTTTTTAAAAAAGTATCTGTTTTCCAGAACAAACCAAGTTGCTAAGATGGCAAGTGAGCAAGTGGTTAGACTGAGACCACTTGGTGAGTCAAAGATGTGAATGAAAACAGGCCACAGGACCCTGATTCCAGGTCCTGTTGTCCAGATAAAATGTGGTTATTTAACCTCACTGCTGGCAGAGGCAAATGCACAGAAATGCAGCAGATTACCTAGGATCTGAAGCTTATAACTTTTTGGAAATCCTACATAATCTGAATCCATCCTTCTGCTGGATCTTGGTTAAAGCATTACTGTGCTTCTCAGGTTTTCTCTTTCAGGAGAGTTTTTTTAGTCCAACATTAACTCGAGCCTCACAGACCCTCCCAACTAATAATTTTGCTAATCCATGGGTTTTTAGAGATATTTTGCAATTACTCTAAACCTTTGTGAGAAACTTAGGAAGCTTTAGTGCATCAATGAGCAGTTAACATCTGTGGACTCCTACTGAGATCTGAGGTTTAAACCAATTAAGCCAGGACTCAGGAATGGGCTTTCATACAGAACAAGAATATGCTGGTGTTTTAAATTAAAAACATACTCCCCTATAGAGAACGTCCACACAGCATTCTCCGTTGTCCTACGTGTGCTCCAAGAGTGATTATGGGACTCACAGAAACACTGAATCCCAAAGGAAGTATTTCTTCATAAGAAACCATAACTCGAAGTCCTATTATTTTGTGAACTTTCAATCAGTTAGCTGTTTTTATCTTGAATTTTTGTTTGTTTTGCAATCCTCCACAACTCATTCTTCACTCTTCACTCCCAGATACCAGCCAAAATATTACATAAAAAGAAATGAGCCCTAGCATAATGGTAGGACACCCTGGAGTTACAATCTTTCAAGAATAAAGGTTATACCTGGGAGAGGAGATGGCAACTCACTCTTCTCTCCAACTAAATTATCAACTAAAATATATCACTTTAAATCTATGATATATAATTACAGTGTACCAATAAAAGTACAAAATAGAATAAATATTTTATATTCATAAAAATAATAACTAATGTTGCCAAATCTACCTACACCGATTTCATTAAGAGTCATAGTTAACATTTACTGAGCTGGGACTATGAAACAGGCACTATGCTAAGTATCTGACAGACATTAGCTCATTGAACCAACCCAATAGCCATAGAAGGTAGGTGCTATTCAAAGTCCCATTACATAGGCAAGGAAATGGAAGCACAAGGTTAAGCAATTTGCCCAGAATTGCTTCTTTGTTTGAAGACCTCCTTTCTCACCTAGAGATGTTCAGTCCCAGACTTTCCAAGCCTAGGGCTAGGTGCCTGACTCAGACTGGCCAATTAGAGAATCCTGCCTTGCTGCCATGATGATTGGTTCAGGAATGGGCATTGTATTCATTTCCTATCACTGCATATCAAACTACCACAACCTTAAAAGCTTACAACAATATCTGTACATTAGCTCACACATTAGCTTCTGTGGGTCCAGGTGCAGCACAGCTGCATTCTCTGCTCAGAGTACCACAAGGCTAAGATCATACAGTCAGGGGTTGGCCAGGCTAAGTTCTCACCTAGAGGCTCCGGGAAATTCACTTCCAAGTTCATTCTCGGCAGCAGTCCCTTTTGCTCTTGTAGGACTGATGTCCTCATTTCCTTACTTACTCTCAGCCAGGAGTCGCTCTCAAATGCCAGAGACTTCCCTCATTCCCTGCCACAAGGCCCCCTTCATCTTTGAACCAGCAATGAAGTGTTGAATCCT
This sequence comes from Glis glis, assembly GCA_004027185.1. Classification (NCBI taxonomy): domain Eukaryota; kingdom Metazoa; phylum Chordata; class Mammalia; order Rodentia; family Gliridae; genus Glis; species Glis glis. The sequence goes on from PVJS01000806.1 coordinate 83,736, forward strand.
CCTTCTTCAAATCTCTTTCAATCCCCACCTCTGACCTCTAGACCCAGATTTAAAGGGGTCATGTGATTAGGTCAGGCCCATCCAGACAATCTTTCCATCTTAAGATCAACTGATTTCAAACCTTAGTTAAATTTGCAAAATATCTTTACAGAAATACCTAAATCGGTGCTTGATAAGGTAACTGGGGAAACAGCATTGTGTACACCAGGGGCTTGAGATTTTCAGAACTGTTCTAGAATTTTGCCCATCATGGGCATATAAACCAAGCTAGACTAGTCAGAATCCTTTATACAAGGACACATTCTCTCTCTCTGGGCTCAATAACTGTGTGCACAACACATGCCTAGAGCTGTGAGAGGGAGAGCACACTGCCAACGAAGCCAAAGCAGAGAGAAGGAAACCTCAGCGAGCGGCTGCTGATTACAGCGTCTGAGTCTCTGGATCCAGTGGCCCGCGTTGACATTCTGTTGCTGGCAACCAGAGCCTTCTAACCAACACATCCAAATCTTTGAGACTCCAAGCCCACGGTTGTAGCTACTATGACAATTTTCATTTTCCTTGACTAGATATTTGTATTCTAAATATAATTTTATGAGTTTTTCTTATTTATTAAAAAGGGGCAGCACTATCAATCTTTATTTTTCCCTCTATAATTTTTAATGATATAGAAACATGAGAAAGCTATAATAATTGGAGAAAATATCTTTAAAGTTAACAGAAAAAAATAAGGGAAGCTAAGTGAGGGCACATAAAAACTCTGTACTCTTTCTACAATTTCCATTGTCTTATATGATTTAAAAATTAGATTATAGCTGGGAGTGGTGGCTCACGCTTGTAATCCCAGTACTTTGGGAGGCGGAGACCGGAGGATCTGGGGTCGCGGCCAGCCTCAGCTCTCTCTCTCTCTCTCTCTCTCTCTCTCTCCCTCTCTCTCTCTCTCTCTCTCTCTACTTAGTGAGGCCCTCCGCAACTTCATGAGACCCGGTTTCAAAATAAAGTATAAAAAAATAGGGCCGGGGGGTGTAGCGCGGAGGTAGAACGCCCCTGGGTTCAATCCCCGGTACCACAAAAAATAAATAAATAAATAAATAAATAAATAATAATAATAAATTTAAAAAATTAGATTATATCTTAAAAATCAATTGATACTCATTTAGACATAAAATTAAGCAATAAAGCTTTGCTACAGGTTAATAAAATATTTTTCTGTTTTCAGGTAAAATATATAAGGTGGAAAAGTAGTAACCAAACTATAAAAGATACTTTGCCTATTGCCCTCTACTTTCTCATAAAAATTTCCAGAAGTAAAAATATTAAATATATTTTTGTACTGTCTTCTAAGGCATGTACCACCATTCTTATTGATGCATTTGTTATTATTAGTGTGGAAGGCATCAAGTTTTCTCTCCTCAGTAATGTTCTCTCCTTTAATTACTGTTACAGGCTGTCTCTACCTTTACCACCAAATTCATAAGTTGAAGTCCAAACCCCATACCCCTAAATGTGACTGTTTTGAAGATTATGTATTTAAAGAAGTACTTAAGGTTAAATGAGGTCATTAGTATGGATCCTAATCCAGTATGACTGGCATTATTATGAGAACTGTGAGAAGATAAATTTCTGTTGTTTAAGCCACCTAGTCTGTGGTACTTTGTTATGGAAGCTCTAGCAAACACATACAGATTAATATTATGCCAAGTAAGGTATTTAGTCTCCAGTCTAAACAAAGGGCTACTACTGCATGGAGGAGATCAGGTACAGCCTTATGTGGGGAACTCTAATTCATTAAACAATTAATTAGCCTTCCTGTCCAACCTAAAAGTAAATGGCAAGCCAGTTTTTCCAACTTCTTTCAATGAGGCTCCTAGAAAGGCTAGGGTTGGAAGGAATTTGAGAACAACACAAACGTTGTACATGGGACGGTTAAAATGATACCTGAACATTTAGCACCTGAACCACTTGCAGTGTAATCCAGCACACCTGCACCACTGAAATGTTGCCTATGAAGGGAGTGTTTTCGCACTGACTCCCAAAATAAAGCCAAAGGTGCCTCTATGAAAAATAGATGCAAGAGAAAAAGGCGACGCTGGCAGAATGCTGCTCTTCTTCTACAGAGCACCTTGTGTTCAGAGAGTCTGATTTAACTGTTGTACAACATAGCCCAAGTGCCAGGATTTTTTGAGACAACCCAAGTGATTTCAAAGTGCAGCCATGGTTAGAATCATCCAATCTAAAACAGTGCTTTTCAAACATAGGTAAGCACACAGAACACCTGGGGATTTTAAAATGCAGATTCTGATTTAGAGCTTTGAAATGGGGCCTGAAAATCCACATTTCTAAAAAGATCAGGGGATACCAGGGCTGCTAGTCTGTAAACTGCACCTGGAGCAGCAAGATTCTCATAGATAGCAATTTTTAAGGGTGGCATTAATTTAGAAACCAAAAGGGCAATTTGCATACCAGGAAATGGCTCCTGTAGAAAACATAAAACAATGCTTCTTCAACTTTCACTAATATGGGGTCACCTTGCAAAGAGAAATCCACAAGTGTGACCCCATCTTCCAAGCTTCCTTTCCATAAACTCCTCAAGCAACTGCAACATTCATTGATCTGTTGTTGGGAATCTAAGCCAGTCATTGTAGGGATGGAATGGGAAAGATATATTCAACTTCTTTTTACATTGCATCATCAGCCTGCAACAAGCTGTAAACAACAGGGAAATTCATCTGGCACACTCTTCCTGCAGCCATTTCTCAGATGTCATAATGCCAGGAATAAGAGGCCCTTGGGGAAACATAATGAATGTTTACCTCACAATCGAATCTCTATCCCAGTCTCTTTAAAGTCTTTTATCTTTATAATGACATTATTGTAATATTAATATAATTAAGCTTTTTGGGGAATTCTTATTTGATATGCAAACAAGTATTTTTAGTAAAATAAAACAAGTCTAACATTTCAGGATTTCCATTCTCCAAAATGTATATACCTAGGAATACCTGGAAATGACATGCTTTTGATAGTAATAACACTACTAAAGCTTTTTTTATGTCTGTGTTTTCATATTAGGTAAAATAGAATTACTACGGGTACTAATTTTAATTTCCAGATGAGCAAATAAAGATGCATAAATGAGGGACTTGAATGTGACTTGAGATATTTCTGCTAATACTACATTTCCCAAACTTTTCTTGTCCTGAGGCCCCTTTCCAGTCTTAAAAATTTTTGAGGAACCAATTTACTTTCGTTTACATGGATTATTTCTACTGATATTTACTCTTTGAGAAATTAAAACAGAAAATTTTGAAGTATTTAGTAATTCATTTAAAATAATAATAATAAGCCTATTATATGTTACTATAAATAATATATTTTTAGGAAAAGTATATGTTCTAAAATTTTTAAAAATTTAGTGAAAAGAGTAGCATTTTTAAGTGCTCTTCTAAAATCTTTTTTTTAACTCTGTCATAATAGAAGACAGCTAGATTCTCATATTTGCTTCAGCACTCATTTCATTGTGATATGTTGCATTAATTAAAGTATGTAAAGAAAATCTGGAATCTCAGGATCTATGATCTGGAAAAGAAAGAGTGTTTTAAAATTCTTTTCAGACAACTGGGTATTCTCATTTAATACTACACTAAAACTTGATAGGTTCTGAAAGTTTAGCTGTAATATGGAATCAGAACTCATGTCAATGAACTTCATTCTCTATTACATTAAAATCTACCAGCCTATCTTGTTCTTTAATCTGATCTTTTTCCCATTCATATTTTTGTGAAATTTGGAGCAATATTGCTTTTCTGAGTCAGGAATATCTTCCAAGTGTTGGTTCGTTAACATTCCCACCAATCTCAACATAAATGTCTTCATGTATTGGAAAACTATCAAGCTCATGGTGGCAGATACAAATTTACCAAAATTTAAATTTTCACTTGAAAGTTCAAAACTTTCTATGGCAACAAATGCTGTCAGTTGTTTTCCTTGAAGTGAAAAGACCAATCTGGATTCATATTTTAAACATCAGCCAAATATTCATGTCTCAATAGTAACAGCTTGTTTTGCTAGTCACTCAACTGAAAATGGATTCCAGGGAAAATGTTCTTAACTCAGCTAGAACTCAAAAAATTCCACAAGTCTTTGCCTCAATCAAGATAATCATAGTGCTTTACATGCAGTAGAAATATTTTATGTGTAATTCCCACTTAATAACATAGGATATTAAAATGATGTGTGCTCAGTAATCAAGATTTAATAACATTTAATAATTTTCATTACTCCATTGAGGACCCCACTAAGTAAAACTGGCATTTTTTCCTGGCAGGTGTGTGGCAATGAAGAAGACAGTGACAATAGGTAGAATTTGGCACCAGCAATTTTCCCCACCTTGGATTTTGTGCTATCATTATTTGACCACAGAAAGAATTTATTTATTCATTTTTTGAGACTAGTGCTTTCTTATGCAATAGTGTTCTATGCAACACCTTTGGGAAAAGCTGTATTGAATACCCTCTTCAGTCCTTTCTGCTTCAAGATCCTATAAAAAAGAGTTTATGGTTGAATCTATTTGCCATATTATATATTTGAATTGATATATATTTTGGGGTAGAGAAATTTTATCAGTTTTTATTAGTCTTCAATGCCTATCTTATAATTTGTTAATCAAGTTTTGATTTACATCCGTAATACCCAACACAGTGACTGATTAGAGTATGCATTGTGAAAATGTTGGCACCTTTATATCTTATCACCCTTAAGAGAGAATTTGAAGTATCCTTTTACAAAAACACATACAGTATGACAAATGCATAATAAAAATGTGATCAAACAAAATAGTGCAGTGTGAACAATTAACAATTAACAGAAGTGAATTGTACTTAACTTTTTTTTTTTTTTTTTTGGCAGTACCAGGAATTGAACTCAGGGACGTTCTACCTCTGCGCTACACCCCCGGCCCTATTTTTTATACTTTATTTTGAAACCGTGTCTCACGAAGTTGTGGAGGGCCTCACTAAGTAGAGAGAGAGAGAGAGAGAAAGAGAGAGAGAGACAGGGAGAGAGAGAGAGCTGAGGCTGGCGGCAAACCTGGATCCTCCGGTCTCCGCCTCCCAAAGTACTGGGATTACAAGCGTGTGCCACCACGCCTGGCTTGTACTTAACTTTTTATACAGGTTCTCGGTTCCCTGTAACTTTGCACCCAAGCTTCTCTGTTTCTTTGAATTGCCATTGCTTTTTGTATTTGGAGACAGTGTGAATATTGAACTGAAATTTTTATTCTGAACATCTTGGTAGTTTCTGGTAAGATTAACTGAGGGCGAGGGACAAAGGGAAAATGGCAGGGGCTCCTTCCCTGTAGAACATGAAGCTTCTCCCACTGCCTCTTCTCAAGTGGTCTCTTAGGTACCAGACCTAGAAGTTTTTCCCACTGTGATCCTCTCTGACTACCCTTACTTCTGCTTCATCTATAGATTTTAACAGGATTTTAACGAACTGCACTTATTTAGAAATGAGTTTTGTTTTATTTTCTTTCAATAAATGACATGGCCCCTCCTGAAGAAAAAAAGAAGTGGGTTGTAAATTTGACTCAAAATGTTCTGATGTCCAAAGAAACATAAAATTTCAATCAACTAGAAAAGTCACATAATGATTTAGATCTTCATAGAAATTGAGCAGAGGAGAATACAGGGCCACAGAAAGTGATCCCACCCACATGCAGGGGTAAGCTGAGACAGTTTAATAAGCTATTAGATGTAGATTTCTGTTCTAATTTATAACTACTAAAATATTATTTATCAACAGTTTGTTATTTTATTCATATTTTTTATAAAATTTCTTCTGATTATTTCTATGAGGAGCCACAGCTATGTCTCCTCATAGATAGTACAGTAGAAGTCTAAGAAGTGTCCTACAGAATTATCTCTCTATTTTATTTATTTTTGTATGTGTGTGGTACTGGGGATTGATCCTAGGGACATTCTACCTTAGAGTTACACCCCAGTCCTATTTTATTTTTCAGTTTGATACAGGGTCTCAGTAAGTTGCTGAGCACCTCTCTAGGTTGCTGAGGCTGGCTTCAAACCTGTGATCCTCCTGTCTCAGCCTCCAAAGTACTGGGATTACAGGTGTGCACTACCACACCTGGATGTCTCTCATTTACTGAACAAGTTAAAATCTCCTCAGATTTTTCACTATGAAATCTCCAGTCACAACAGCAGCACATGTCAGTCATCCTAGAAGGATTGGTATTTTTTAAGGAAGACTGGATGTATTTATTTACCTATTCATTTATTCAAAAAATATTTATTGTGCATCTTTTATGTGTAAAACAATTGTGTATGTAGTATAAGCACTACATAAGACTTTCATATTTCCTTTGAGTCAGGTATTGAGATTATATAACTCATACAAATAATTAAAAATAAATAATAATACTTAAGAGCTAAAAGCAATCAATTTTAGCATTCATTGAGGAGGGTCATTTTTGGCCACAGTGTACAATGGTTGGATAAGAGCCCACACTAATATAGGCTTGGGTATACATAGTACACTGTGAAGTGGAGACTGACAGAGAATTTAAGTGGGTTTGAACTGGATTTAGGAATATATGAATTATATGTAGTAGGAGAAGAGATGAAGATCACATGTTAAAGCAAGAATGCATGAATAACAGAAAAGCACAATGCAAGAGCAGATTCTCTGTATTTATCTTTGTTCTATAGTTTCTAGTAATGTAATCTTAACTAAAACTTTAAAAAAATCTTCATCTCACTCTTCCTAAATGTTATTCCTTCACTATAGCCCAGTGACTATTTTCATGTCTTGAAAATTCTAATTTACTCTACCTAACCATAGTGACTTTAGTCATGCTTCTTTCTACCAAAAAATTATCTTTTCTGTTCTTTTCCTCCCACTGTTCTCCAAGATGCAGCTCAAAATTTACTTTATATATGAAACCTTCCCAAGAATTCTGCATCAAATGGCATTCTCACTCCTGTTAATTCTTTAAGCATGTATAATATGTACATCATTGTTTAGAATATCATTCATGGCCCTTTGCTCTTAAATATTTGATTATCATATGTCAAATCTGCCTACCCAGTTGATAAGTGCCTCACAATGCCAAATTCTAGTTTTCTCAGTCCCTAATGCAATACAAAATACACATAATAGGTGCTCAATAAATACTTAGGGAATTTCACTGAACTGTTAAAAAGATGATAGACCATCTAACAATGATGAAGAGACATTTCCATTAGTAACAAGACAGTCACTAGTTACCAAAGTGATCCTCATACCATCTGATCATTGAAAGACTCCAAGTAAACTCTGAACATCCTTAATAGAGTGGTTCTCCCAAAACACCCTACTTGAACCTTTATAGCTTTTACTTTGTATTTTTGGTAAGCATACTCAATAGAATTTCCTATCCTTTGAGTTCCCTGTAATACATTTGTCAGTGTTACAGAGCTAGGTAGTAAATAATTAATATTTCCCATTTTGTTATATTGAATCTATTTGTCAGGAACTCATACAAGGACATATTTGCACCCTTACTGAGTTCTTTTCAGGTTATTGTTCCAGTGATAAATAAGTGAAGATGTTCCATGATTGTCACAGCTAGTTTGGCAAATGATAATGTTTTCATCAATTTTAACATGGTTTTGAGTTGCTCTTTTTAGAATAAAAAGAATAATAATGTATATAGTTCCAAAAGACCAGTTCATGTCATAAAAAGAGGCATGACCTGTTGCTCACTCATGCAAGTGTCCAGATAACATTGGTCGTGGGAAATCTGCTAGGTGCACATCATCAGAGTGACAAGAATCATTATGCTTCAACTATACCAACCTATTAGTTCTTTTTTAAAATATAGTTTTATTGGTGCATTGTAATCACACATCATAATGAAGTTCAGAGTCATAGGGACATAAATGCACACAGCACTTGGTGAGATTCCCCCCCAGAGCCTATTAGTTCTTAATTCATCATTATGATATATAACAGTTCTAATTCTTTAATAAATTCATATTCTTAGAGGATAAAAGGGAAGAAAATCTTTAAGAAGAAAAGGTATAGACTTCACTTGATACCCCATATTCAGTGATCCTTTAGGATAACATACTTTAGTTAGCTTTTCCAAACAAGTATCAAACACAAGATTAACATGGGTTAGATGTTAGGTAAATAATAGACCTGAAGGTCCCACGATGACATTTTTTCAAGCTGGAAACAATTTCAGCAACATGATATTAATATACCTTTTATAATTACCTTGAGAGTTCCAGTAATTGATCTAACTAGATTTCCCATGTGAAACATGCACATTGCCTTTTTAAGATCAAAACTTAAATTTTAATGTTTTCTTTGTGCATCATTGACCACAGAACCAAAGGAAACCCCGGAGAAGAACTGATGAACTAAAAATTCTCCAACTCTGTCAGCTAATTGACCAAAGAGTATTTGCAATGAAGAATCCCTGAGGACCGTCTGGCTTGTCTGGTGTAGCATTTTTCAGGCCGGAAGGAACCACAAGTCTTAAGGATCCACCCAGGAATTGCATTTCTTACCACAAATGGATCTCCTAAAACACTGAAGACAGATATCTTGTAAAACATTTAAGACAGATGATTTTGTGAATTATATTGAATGATCAATATGATCAGAGATTTAAATTCAGACAGTTAAAATTTCTATAATACTTTAATAATTATTAGACTTTTATTTAAGGTATACAGTGTTCTAGACTCTGAAATAATCTCCACAAAGCAATGAAATTGATATTAATGTCACCATTTTGCCGATATGGAAACTGAAAATTAGTGAAGTTAAATAACTTGCAACAAGTCGCACAGTCCAAAAATATAAAAGGTAGAATGCAAATACAAGTCTATCTAGACTCAATATCCATGCTTGTAAGTACTCTATTATGCAGCCTCACTGCCTTTTAGTTTTTATATTCTGCCAATTTCTGAAGAAATAAATATAATATAATTATTAAAATAATGACAAAAGAAAAGAAGTTCAGGAAGGGAGATCATTCTACCAAAGGGCCCAATTAAACTATGATTTCCTAGGAAGCCTTCAGAGAAAAAAGGAAACATACATTATATTGTTCTATCTAATAAAAGGAAGCAGCAATGAATTGAGATATGACAGGTTTCCTAGCATTAAGCTCTAAGGAAATGTCATTGAGACCATGGTTAGAGATGAGGCCTTGAACAAAACTTTTGCCAGATGCAAACTTATGAAAGATGAATATTCTTTTTGTTACAATTTCTAAGACTAGCTCTCAAACACTATTGAGGACGTAATGTCCAATCACTGTTCTATGGACGAATTTCTATTGGAACATTATTTTCTAGAAATGGGGCATAAGTATAAAGCTTAGCATATATAGAAGTTATTATTTAAAATGTCTCTTGGATGGAATTTTCACATTGGCCTTGAAATATTAACTGCTGTAAGAATTGGCCTTCCATCGTAAACTATTAGAAATCCAGATAAAATACAATTTTCAGCCAATGGATATTAGGCAGTGTAGAACCATAATCCCAGTGAGGGAAAAAAAGAACGAGAGTCCTACACTTCCTCCAGCTTGCCAGCTAGCTAAAGGCACTTTCCATGGTGCAGTGTAGGGAAGGGACTTGAACAGAGGTTAGTAGTTATGCTGCACTGGAAGCCCTCACTAGTACTATAAATTGAAAAAAAAACAAGTAAAAGAAAATGTAAAACAGACAAAATTGTCTTTGTTTTACAGATGACACATTTATCTATGTAGAAAATCCTAAAGAATTTACTAAAAAGCTACTAGAATTAACATGTAAGTTAAGTAGGGTCACTGGATACGAAGTCAATACAAAAAAATTATTTCTGTAACTTTCCGATGAATTTTTGAAAACTGACACTTAAAAATACAATTACAGCCAGGCATGGTGGCATACTCCCGTAATCTCAGTACTTGATAGGCTGAGACAAGAGGATCATGGGTTCACAGCCAGGATCACGGTTCACAGCCAGCCTCAGCAACTTAGCAAGGCCCTCTGCAACTTAGTGAGACCCTTTTTCAAAATTAAAAAATAAAAATAGGGCTGGGGATGGAGCTCAGAGGTAGAATGGCCCTGGGTTCAATTCCTAGAACCACAAAGAAAAATAAATAAATATAAACATAGCCGGGCGTGGTGGCGCACGCTTGGAATCCCAGTACTTTGGGAGGCGGAGACCGGAGGATCCGGGTTCGCGGCCAGCCTCAGCTCTCTTGCTCTCTCTCTCCCTGTCTCTGTCTCTCTCTCCTTAGCGAGGCCCTCCGCAACTTTGTGAGACCTGGTTTCAAAATAAAGTATAAAAAAAATAGGGCCGGGGGCATAGTGCGGAGGTAGAACACCCCTGCGTTCAATCCCCGGTACCGCAAAAAAAATAAATAAAAACTAAATAAATATAAATATAAATACAATAGTACCCCAAATTTTAAATATTTAGATAATATATTTCATGAAATAAGATCAATGTTGTACACTGAAGACTGTACAACATTTCTGAAAGAAATTCTAAAATGTTTAAGTAAATGGAGAGAGACTGTGTTCATGGGTTGGAAGATATAATATTCTTAATATATCAATTCTTTCCAAATATATCTCAGATCCAATATAATTCCAATAAATTTTTCACTTTTTGGTATAAATTGACATGTCAATTGTTAAATTTACTTAGAAATGCATAGGGTCTAGAATAGCTGAACAATTTTGAAAAAGAAGAACAATGTTGGAATATTTACACTTACTCTAAAACTATAGTAATTAGGAGAATATGCTGTTGATGTAAAGAAGGCATAGAGATCACCAAAACTGAATATAAAGTCTAGAAATAGATCCATACAAATATGGCCAACTGAGTTTTTCTATTGAGGTACAAAGGTAATTCAACAGAGAAAGTATAGTCATCTTAACAAATGGTGCTGAGCAATTCACTATAACAAGAAAATATGAATCTCAACTTTTATGCCGTGCTATGTGAAAAAACTTACTTGAAATGGATCATAGACCTAATTGCTAAATCTAAAAATATAAGACTTCTGGAAGAAAACAAAAGAAAAACATTTAACCTTTAATTAGGAAAAGCTTTCTTATATAGGATTCAAAAATCATGAAATGTAAAAGAAAAAAATCAATCTACTCCCTTAGCAATCTTGATGAGCAGGTCTACTAATAATATATTCCTTTAGCTTATGTTTATAGGAGATGTCTTAATTTATCCATCATTTTTGAAGAATAATTTTACCAATAAAGAATATTTGGTCGACAGGCTTTTTCCTTTCAACCCTTTAAATGTCTTCCACTGCCTCTGACCTTCATGGTTTTTTTATTCAAAATCAGCTGTTAACCTTATTGAAGGCTGCTTATATGTAATGAGTTACTTCTCTCTTCTTGCTTTCAAGATTCCCTCTTAGTTTACGGCTTTCTACAGTTTGTTTGTAATGTGGCTGTCTCAGTATGGCTGACTTTGAGCTGATCCTCCTTGAGGTTTTTGAGCTTCCTGAATATGTAAACTCATGTTTTTCATGAAATTTAGGAAGTTTTCAACCACTATTTCTTCAAATATTCTTTTTTCCCCATTTTCCTCTCGCTTTCCTTTCTGAAACTCCCATGATGCATATGTTTGTACATTTGACCATGGGTTCCTCAGGTTCTGTTTACTTCTTTTTTTCTTTCAAAGTCTGGACAATTTCAATTTCCTTGTCTTCAGGTTCACTGATTCTTTCTTCTGCCTGCTCAAATTTTCAGTTGAACCCTCTAGTGAACTTTTTATTTCATCCATGGTACTTTCCATTCACACAATCTTTAGTTGTTTCTTTTTATAATTTTTATCTCTTTCGTGGTATTCCTAATTTGTTCACATACTGTTCTCCTGATTTCTTTACTTTTTGTCCTTTGTTTTCTTGAGTTCATTGGGTATATTTAAGACACTTGATTTAACATGTTTGACTAGTGATTCCAATGTTGAGGCTTCCTCAGATATAGTTTCTGTCAAATACTTTTATCCTTTGAATGAGCTATATTTTCATGTTTGTTTTTTTATTTACAACCAGACATTTTTAGTAATATAGTGTAATACAGTAACTAGAAATCAGATTCTCTCCCTCATCAGGGATTACTTTATTATTTGTTTGTGTTCTTGTTTCTTTTCACTTATTGAGGGCTTTAGTGTTCCATCTGTATGATGACATTTACAAATAGTTTTTGCAAATTCTTTATTCCCTGTTGTGTATGGTCACTAAAGTTTGTGCTCTATTATCTCTGCCATCAGCCTATGGCCTGAAAGAAATTTCCCTAAGTGTCAGATATAATTTTTGAAAAGTGTGTATCTCTTTAAATCTTCCAATAGACACCTCAGGGGAAGTCACAGTAGGCTCAGGAGGCTGAAACAAAAGATCTATGCCAGTCCCGTAGGAAACAACCAGACCAATTAAAATGTATAGCCCCAATTTTTAGAGAACAATGTCCTTTCTGCCCACACTGGCAACAGCCAGCCACTCTAGGAACATGGAACGCTGTTCCCACACTCTTTCCACATGGGCCATAGCTCCCACTGTTCCCATGGGTGGCTGTTCCAACAGTGGGGCTGAGTAATGGAGATGGTATGTGGTCCACATATGTCCCTCTATTGCCATCTCTCTTACCAAAGTGTAAAGGTTTCTTCCCTTATCAAGCACTCTTCTGGTTGCCACAGAGTCTGAACAGGTTCCAGAGTCCCAGAATAGTTTTTTTCCAACTTAGTGATTGTTTCAGTGAAGGGACTGACCCCTCATGCTTCTTATGCTCTCATTTTCTATGATATCAGTCTCTGATTTTTTATTGCAAAAAATGCTTTGTCATCATTTTAACTAAGATAACATTCTAAGTTTCAAATTTAAGTTATAACCTAATCACTTTTAAAGGTTAATACCTAAAATATTCACAGAATTGGGCTTTTATGTCATGATCATAAAAGAAACTAGATATGTAAGCCAAGTGCATGATAAAGGCATTATTGACTAATGAGCAAATATAATCTTCTCTGTTAGTCAGCTTTGCATTTGCTGTAACAAAATACCTGAGATAATAGACTTAAAACAAAGAAAGGTTGCTGGGTGTGGTGGCACACACTTGTAATCCCAGTACTTGGGAGACCGGAGGATCCGGGTTTGCAGACAGCCTCAGCTACTTAGTGAGGCCCTCAGCAACTTAGTGAGACCCTGTTTCAAAATAAAGAACAAAAAATAGGGGTGAGGGTATAGCTCTGAGGTAGAAGGCCCCTGGGTTCAATCTCCAGTACTGCAAAAAAAAAAAAAAGAAGAAAGGTTTATTTTGGCTCACAGTTCAAAAGTTTCACTCTAAGGTAGTATATCACAGCAGGGACAATATGGTGGAGCAAAGCTATTTGCTTCATGGCCTAAAATTGAAAGGAAAGAGGAAGGGACTATAGTCTCCCAATCCCTTTTAAGGACAAGCCCCCAGTAACCAAAAACCTCCCAGTAGGCCCACCTCTTAAAATTTCTACCACTTTCCAATGGCACCAAACTAGGAACCAAGCCTTTAACACATGAGCCTTTGGGGGACATTCCCAATCTAAACTGCAGCACTCATTAAATACAGACTTTTCCCTTTACAATGAGTCAGTGTCAACTTCAGCAGGGGTGGCAATAGAGAGGTAAAAAACACATCATTGTTGTAAATAGTATGTTTTCTGCAATGTTAATAAACTATTGTCGGTTTCTTCAATATGAATTAAAGTGGGCTGTGGATGTGATTTCTTAGCTCTAGACACCATGGCGTCTGCTCAGTGTGTCCCTTAGCTTCTCTTTATCACTTTCTCCCCCATCTCCCTAAGCAAACACACACATAGGTGAAATGTAGATAACTTAGAGGGTTGATCTTATTTTATTTTAACTTCCTCAATGTTCTTCTCTGTGGGATCCAAATGAACATCTCCCCCAAATATAAAATTATTTATCTTAACTGGTGATGAGCCTTCTGACCAGGGGTTAAAGTAAACAATTTAGCTATGACTATGTTAGAGAAGTGGTAAAGAATAAAACATGAGTAACTAACAAACAATAATTTTTCCTGGTATTTATTCACACAACAGATATTTATTTAGTATCTTCTTCATGTCAAACACTGTTCTCACACTCTAGGGATACAACTGTAGACAAATGAAAGAGTCCTTGCTTTCATGGAACTTCTCTAGGAGGTATAAAGGACATTTAACAAAAATAATCACACATTATAATTATACAAAAAAAAAGCAAACAAGCAAAAAAAAAAACAAGAAGGGGGCTCTCAGGAAAGGATGGGAATCTACAAGAGCATATAACAAATGAAGATCGGAAATTCGGAGAAGACTTTCTTTAGGAAGGCACCCTTAGGTGAGACAAGGGTATTACACAATGTTACCTACATAAAGGGAATAATAGTAGAGAGAGCATGCCCCAAAGAGAGACCTGTTTATGCAAAGTCCATATGGTAGGAGGCAAGATGGCAGGATGGGAAACCTGAAAGAAGGCCCTGTGGCTGCAGGGAAGAGAGCAAGAGGGAAAGCATGATGTGAAATCTAAGAAGTAAGAAGGACCAATCTACGAAAGGTATAGGGTCATAAGAATTTTGGTTTCTATTATAAGAACAATGTGTTGCTACTAAAAGATTTTAAGAAGGAAGAATGGGATGACATAAAATAGATGTGGATAAGCCACTTGAGAGGCAACTGTAGTATTCCAGATAAGAGTGAATGGTGGCATGGACAACAGTGATACTGGTGGAAAGGTGAAAAACAGGGACATTAGAGAGATGCTCAGATGACCACACTGACAAGACTTGCTTATATATTGGATATGGACAATAAAGGAGAGGTAGGCATCAAGGATAACTCATGAGTTTCTGGCTAGTACAGAGGGACTGATAAGAACATCATTTATTGAGATCAGAAGTAGTAAATGTTATATGGCAAGATTCTAAGTTTGGGGCTGGATGTGTTGAGTTTTTTAAGGTATATTTGAGTTATCCAAAATTAAGCTAGTGAGTAGCTGGACATATGAGACTGTACTTGAGGTGTTGAATGAGAATATATATTTGTCAGTTAACTGGGCATCCTTGGTAATTGAACCATAGTTCTAGCTAATATTTCCTTGGGAAGGAATAAAACATGAGAAAATAGGGTGGCGGTAGAAGGAATAAGCCCAGCACTATGCTTGGAGAAAGATGAACGTGTATGAAAAACACAGAAGAATTGGTCAGAAAATATAAGCAGGAAACAAGAGGATGTAAGAGGATATCAGGAAAGTTAAAGAAGAAACAATTCCACAAAGGAGGGTGTGGTCTTAGAGTCAGATCAGGTAACTGGGTTCCAACACTACCCACTGAATTTAGTTATAAGGAGGACATTGGTTCCTTCACAAAAGGTATTTTGGTGGATTGTTGAAGACATAAGTTAGAGTATAGTGGATTTGAGAGGAGCAAAGAAATGGAGACAATGATTACAGACAAGTATTTCAAGAAATTGGTTGCGAATTGTGTTGCTATAAACATGGGTATGCATGTAAAAGAACGAAATTATGTCATTTGCAGGAAAATGGATAGAAATGAAGACTCTTATGCTAAGTGAGATTAGTCAGTCTCAGAAAGTCAAGTGTGGTATGTTTTCTCTTATTTTTGGAAGCTAGAGAGAAAATAGGAAACATGAGGGACTTTAAATAATGCAA
This sequence comes from Glis glis, assembly GCA_004027185.1. NCBI lineage: Eukaryota > Metazoa > Chordata > Mammalia > Rodentia > Gliridae > Glis > Glis glis. The sequence continues at coordinate 99,466 of PVJS01000806.1, forward strand.
AGAAAGATCTGTAGAGTAGTTGAAGGAGGTTGGGCTGAGAGGGAGGACTAAAGAAGGAAATAGTTCAAATAATACTATGGCAATATGTGAAGGTATTACTACCAATCTCACTAACTGGTGTGGGAAGGGAAGAGGTGGGAGCAGGAAGGGATGTGGAGGGAAATACACGGAGTTGTGTACATATACGTTTTTAACACATAGGACCTCCCTATGATGTATAATGGCAATGCACCAAGAAAATTAAATAAATAAATATAAATTTATTGTGACCAGAGAGAGGGAAAATAGAAATTTATGGGAGTTTGTGAGAATCAGAAATTTGTTTTGGCTAGGAAAGACTTAAAACAACTATGAGGGTGCATAAAAAATGACCCAATATCATGGTGGAGATGAAGACTGTGATCCAGGTGCCCAAGTCATCAGAAAATGAGACAGCAGCAGCTGCCAGACCACATTAATCAGTAAAGAGAGAGCGTGATAGAGCTGGACGGCCTGCACTTCAAAAGAATGGGCTTTTCCTAAGAGGGCAAGGGAGTCCTGCATTGGCAGGAGTAAAGAGAACGCCAATTCCATCTGTAGACACAGGTTTGGCACGTGAGAGGTGAACAAATAAAGAGCACCACTTTGAGATGCTGCAAGGAATCCTCTGTCCTTAAGGGAGAGTCTGGTCTCAGTGAAGGCCAGCATCTTGGGAAAACTGGGAAGATGTGAAGAGATAAGAGCATCTGTCTATCAGACTGCGAGGATCTTGAGATCAAGGACTGTCTATATGACAAGACAGTTTAGACCTACAGTTCTCAAAATTCAGTGCACATCAGGATCACCCGAAGAGCTTCTTTAAAAAAAAACAGCTGGATCCCATCATCAGAGTTTCTGATTTAGCAGACCTCAGGTGAGCTCAAATATATTTCTAACAAGTTCTCAGGAGATGTTGATTCTGCCACTTGAAACCATACTTTGTACTGGAATAATATATAATATGATAACAAACTCTGAAATCCCAGCAGCTTAAAAAAATAAAACTGCATTTTTACTTATTTGAAGTCTAACTGGGTTGGGGAGCTCGCCAGGGCAGTTCTCTTAAAAGCAGAAATCCAGGACCCCGAGTTGCTCCTACCTTGTCATAATGCCATCTGGAACATGTGGCCTCCAAGGTCAAATGTCAAGGGAAGGGAGACCTGGAGAGTCATCTGAGATGTTTACAGGGATCAGAACTGGAAACAGTTTACATTATCTCTACTCAAATCCATTGGTTAGAACCTAGTCACATGGCCCAAATATAACTGCAAGGGAGTCTGGGAAATGTAATGGAGAACATGGATATTATATGAGCAATAATAATCTCTGTCAGAGCATCTTTATCTATGATCTCAGAAGAGGGAACATCAGTCAAGATCAAAAGCTCAATATATTGCCTGGCTTAATAAATTGAATATAATGGTTACGTACAGAAGCCTGGGTTTTCATTTTCCTTTAGACCGACAAGGCACCACTTACAAGTAACCAATGCTATCAGCACACATCCCCAACGCATACACACAAATTATGGCCTACTCTGAGTTCTTTCTTCTGACTTTGCCAGGTTCAAATTTACACTGCTAGACTGGGGCATTCACAGATTAAATTGATATGCTGAGATGGAAAAGAAAATTATCCTGTTTTTTTTTAAAAAAAACAAGGCTGTACCACACTCACTCCCCTTTCCTGTGAACTCCAACACGTGAAGTAGAGTATTTTGTTCAGCAAGCAACCTCATTTTGAGAAAGTTATACCCTTGGGATGCTCCACTTCCCATATTACCTTCAAGGTCTTTATTATATCCGAGAGTTGGTGATAGCTGAGTGACAGAACAGCTGACAGTTCTATTAGCTGGAGAAGGAGGACAGGTCAATCAAGATTCCTCACATCTCCAGGTAATGAGCCGGGTTTCCGAAGGTAACCCAGATTCCAGCAGGACACGCTGCAGTCTTGTTACAGTACAAAATGGGCTCTCCAAAGGCTGTTTTTACCTCTAGGATACTCAGTCACCAAGTTGAAATAGAAAGCATTAGTCCCATTTCAAGCACCCTTCCTGCCAGCCTTTGGTAGCACCTAGTGCAGAGCACAGAGGTACACACTGAGAGGGAGAGAGCAATTTTCTGGCTCCAAGGCATCAGAAGAGAGAGCTCCATTCTTAACCACTCATGGTCTCACAGGAAGATAAAGATGCTGCAGTAGGCTACTGGGGTGAAACAGTCTTTGTGGTTCCAATATGCAGAGTTCAAAGAGGTCACATTTGAATAATTTGCATCTTATGTTAAATCTCCAATTGTAGCATACATCTCACAATACTAAAGAATACTTTGAGTGGCAAGCATATCTTTTTTGGGGAAAATGAGAAAACAAAGGAAAAAAAAAGAAATTCCAATGAAGAGTAAAAAATGTATTATCTGATGTCTCAATACAATTGATGTGATGGAGTTGTTTCCAATTAAAAAGTAGTTAAACTAGTGTTCTTTTAGAAATATTACTTCACAGCTGGGCATGGTGGCACACACTTGTATCCCAGTACTTGGGAGGTTGAGACAGGAGGATCACAGGTTTAAGGCCAGCCTCAGTAACTTGTGGGGCCCTCTGTAACATAGTGAGACCCTGTTTCAAAATAAAGAATAAATAAATAGGCTGGGGATATAGCTCGGAGGTAGAATGCCCCTGAGTTCCATCCCTAGTACCACAAAAACAAAACAAAACAAAACAGAAATATTACTTCACACACACATACACACACACACACACACACACACACACACACACACAATATTACTTTGCTACTACCTTGAATGGACATGATACAAATATATTTAGCTTCAAGTTCTTGTGACAGTGACCAAAGGAACAAAGTGTTAGTTCCTTCTTTTTATCCCCCCCTTTTTTTCCAGTGCTGGGCATTAAAGCCAGGGCCTTGCAGATGCTAGGCATGCCCCCTACCACTGAGCTACACCTCTAGCCCAAAAAGTCAGTTTCCTAATTCTTGACCTTAGTAAATTGCCTTTTGAAAGGAACTGAGACATTTGTAATAATTGTTATTGAATTCACTTTTCAGGCATAAAAATATACTTAGGCTTATACAAACATGATCTGGATTTAGATCCCTATATATCCAGGGAAAGAGTTGGTTGAATAATGTTGGATTTGTAAAATGTCAGTGTGGCCTAAGAGCTACTTCGCAGGGAGAAAAAGTGGTGTTAGGAACGAAAGTCTTTTTCTGTGATATGCTGCCATCGAGATCTGGTACCCAGAGCTGTCCCGTCTCCACCCACCCACAACACTCTGCAGAGCAGTGTTCATTAAGGTGTTATTTTCCTTTCAAAGACAAAATGTTTTTGGCCTGGAATCAATTCTGTGCTCAATTTGTAAATATTTATTGGAGGCTTATTAAATCCAAGAAAATGATTCTATACAACACTTAAAGGGTATATAGAAAAGTGAAAATGTGAATCCAGGAATCAGGGTTCAGGTTTTTATATATGGGTAATAAGAACAATTTGAAGAGATAAATATGTGTCAAATTATTCTGACTTATTCAAAGATTATGTGATGTAGTATAAAGGGTTTTATGGATGAATTTTTTTAATCAGAGAGACTTGGCTTCTCCATCACTCCATCATTTTCTATCTGTGGGATCACGAGAAAGTTACTTAAGCTCACTGAGCCTCAGTTTCCTCACCTGTAAAAATGGTCATATTATTGCTATGTACTTATACCAAATCATCAATGCCAATCTCAATATCATGTATGGTGAAGGAGGGAAAGTAGGGTGAGATCCAGGGAGAAGCTCACCAAGTGCTGTGTGCATGTATGTTCCTATCACTCTGAACTTCATTATGATGTCTGACTATAATGCACCAATAAAAGTATATTTAGAAATATAAAAAAGATCATAATATTATTTACCACAGAGTTGACAAAAGAATTAAATTAGATATGCAAAAGAGCCTTGTATGTAATAAATGGGAATAACTGAGCTATAACTTATCATTCAGTCTTCTGTGAACAGGTGACTCTATTAAATGCTACTTATCAAAAGTCTTCTTTGTAGAAAATGTAAAAGCTCTAAATGCATGACCATATGTTCGTGTTACTGCTAACATCAAACATACACTAGTTTGTAAATGCCTGCTAACCTAGAAAGCTGGTGTATGAAATAAATAAATAAATGTGGATGAAAAATAAAAGGAAATTAATTTGATCTGCTACTTGATTATACTTTCTATTATTATGTATTTTGATTTTTAAATTTCCAGTGATCTATAAATTAAACTGTATATGTGTCACCATGTATATTTTTGAGCATCCTTTTAGACATGGCCCTAGACAATTTAAAATAATCAGACTAATATTGAATATCAACAATAGCATATATATTGAAGTTTATCAAACACCATTAGAAAAAATAATTCCCAAGTTATAGACTCTACAGAATTGCAGAAATGGAAAGTTATTTTAAAAGCTGCTCCTTTTTAATTAGTTCCTATAACATCATTTATCATAGAAAACTGTGAGAGAACTGGTCATAAATATTGGAATTAAAGGTCACATCTATAGATAACATAGCTGCTAGGCTTTCTCTAAATGGCCAATTGTCTGGAAGTGGATAATTTTTCACAGACTACACATACATTCTTATAGTTCTCAAAAAATTCATTTCTAGAAGGTCATGGTCACAGTTTCCTTCAAAGAACTGCAAAATGCATGCATTGCAAAGAAATTAATATGTCTTTTTACTAATATGAGGTTCCTGGATTTCATAGTTCACACTGCCCAGCAGAGGTAAACGTCAGAAACCAGTAACAAAGCTTAAATGCTCCATTCCATCTCTGAAGAGTATAAATCAAAAGGCTATCAAGTTATTTAGCTGTAAAATGAAGGTAAGTCAGGAATGGTGGCACACACCTGTAATCTCAGTACTGGGGAAACTGAGACGGGAGGATCACAGTTCAAGGACAGCCTCAGCAAGCAGTGAGACTCTCATCAACCTAACGAGACCCAACTTCAAAATAAAAATAAAATAGGGCTGGGGATGTAGCTTAGAGGTAGAATGCCCCTGTGTTCAATCCCCAGTATAAAAAAAAAAAAACCAACAAACAAAACAAAACAAGGTAGTCACATTTTCCACCATCGATAACTTTGACCATATCCAGAGAGGATATGAACTAACAAAACTGAGAGAAGCAAGGAAGGAGACAGGCAAAAGGAAGGAAGAAGCATAATGAAGAAAATAAAAGTAGAAAAAGAACACTTTCCAAAGCAAGAATAGAAGGAATCAATATTATGTTTCCAACTGCCTGGGATATAAAGTGAATTCAAGAAAATCAGAGATACTTTCTCAATAAGATATTATAAATAAACAAGAAGTGGCATCTCTTTAGAATCAAGTGTTTTAAAATTTTTATTAGTGAATTTTAATTATACAGAACAATACGTTTGTTTCATTGTGCAATATTTGTACATGCATATAACACACTTTGATCACATCAATCCCCCTGCTACCTTCTCTTACTCTCTCCTCTGTCCTCTGACCCCCTTCTTCTTCTCTGTTTCCCTGATACTTTCATGTTTCCCTGATACTTCCCCACCCCCGAGATTCCACATACGAGACAACACAGGTAATCCTTGTCTTCTGTCTGGCTTATTTCATTTAACATTATGATCTCCAGCTCCATCCATTTTCTTTCTTTCTTTCTTTTTTTTTTTCTTTTTGCGGTACTGGGGATTGAACCTAGGGGCGTTCTACCTCTGCGCTACACCCCCGGCCCTATTTTTTATACTTTATTTTGAAACCGGGTCTCACGAAGTTGCGGAGGGCCTCACTAAGTAGAGAGAGAGAGAGAGAGAGAGAGAGAGAGAGACAGGGAGAGCGAGAGAGCTGAGGCTGGCCACAAACCCAGATCCTCCGGTCTCCGCCTCCCAAAGTACTGGGATTACAAGCATGAGCCACCATGCCCAGCTCAGTTCCATCCATTTTCTTGCAAATGACATGATCTCATCCTTCCTTTTGGCTGAATAATACTCTATTGTGTGTGTGTGTGTATATGTATATATATATATATATCACATTTTCTTTATCTACTTATTCACTGATAGGTACCTAGGTTGTGGAATCAAGTATTTTTAATGTAAATACATTTGTCCTTGTGGGGAAAGGGACACTTTAAGCAAATGTATTCAAATCCTATTATAAATACAAATTAACTTCAGGCATTAGTTTTAAGAATAGCTATATAAGCCTGCCAGATATTTGGTTCTACTATCAAATGCAAGCTGTGGTAACAAGGAGGCATCTCTGATGAGCGGACTGGATGGATGAAAGCCGGATTTGGGAAACTAATTGGATTTATTATCTACTTTGCCCTTTTGGAAATAAATGAAATTCACTTCTTTCACAGAAGTAAATTCTAGAATTAGGATTAATCTCTGCAAAGTTCTATGTAAATATCCAACATTTTCTTTTCTTTATATACAATACTAGATCTGTATATTCTTCTATAAAAATACTAAAATGAGCCGGGAGTGGTGGCGCACACTTGCAATCCCAGTACTTGGGAGGCTGAAACAGAAGGATTGCAGGTTCGCAGCCAGCCTCAGCTACTTAGTGAGGCCCTCCGCAACTTAGTGAGACCCTGTTTCAAAATAAAGAATAAAAAATAGGGCTGGAGTGTAGCTCATAAGTAGAATGCCCATGGGTTCAATTCCCAGTACTGAAAAAAAACCCAAAAACAAAAAACAACTAAAATGAACAACCACACAAAGACTAGTGCTAATCTGTTCAGATTACAAATTTATTTTTTACACTTTTATTGGTACATTGTAATTATACATCACAGCAATATCCAAAGTAATATACTCACACATGCACACATCACTTTGTGTATTTTCCTTAATATCCCACACTGGTTCATCCCTCCTCCCTCCTGGTACATAAGAGTGAGATTGGTGATGGGACCTTCATATATGGACATAACATTATTTGAACTGTTTCCTCCCTCTTTCCTCCTTTATCTTCTCCCCAACTCCCTCCTCCAATCCCCTTCCACTATTCTATTGATCTCTCTACTAAATTATCTGAAGTCCTTTTTGTTTCCTATTCTCTCTCTAGCTTTCACATATGAAAGAAAATAAACAACCCTTAACTTTCTGAGACTGGCTGATCTCATTTAGCATCATATTCTCTAGTTCCAACCATTTTCCTGCAAATGACATAATTTTGCTCTTCTTTATGACTGAATAAAAATCCATTTTGTGTGTATACCATATTTTTTTATCCATTTGTGTGTTGATGGACACCTAGGTTGGTTCCATAATTTGGCTATTGGGAATTGTGCTGCTATGAACATGGGTATTGCATGTTTCACTATATATTTTTAACTTCAATTCTTTTGGAAAAATACTGAGGAGTAGTATAGCTGGGTCATAAGGTAGTTCCATCTCTAGTCTTTTGAAGAACATCCATACTGATATCCATAGTGGTTAAACTAATTTATAATCCCACCAACAGTGAATAAGAGTTCCTTTTTCTCCATATCCTCATCACCATTTATTATGTTTGTATTATTGATGATTGCTATTATAACTGAAGTTAGGTGGAATCTCAGTGTAGTTTTGATTTACATTTCCCTGATTGCTAGTGATGTCAAAAAATTTTTCAGCTGGGCATGGTGGCGCACGCTTGTAATCCCAGTACTTGGGAGGCTGAGACAGGAGCATCCGGGTTTGCGGACAGCCTCAGCTACTTAGTGAGACCCTCCGCAACTTAGTTTTGAAACAGCCTCAGCTACTTAGTGAGGCCCTCCGCAACTTTATTTTGAAACCCTGTTTCAAAATAAAGAATAAAAAATAGGGCTGGGGGTATAGCTGGGAGGTAGAATGCCCCTGGGTTCAATCCCCAGTACTGCCAAAAATTTTTTTTTCATATATTTGTTGGCAATTTGTAATTCTTCTTTGGAGAAGTGTCTGTTCAGTTCAATTGCCCATTTTTAGGGGTTATTTAGAGTTTTGGGTATTATATTTTTTAGGCTCTTTATATATTCTATATATGAATCCTATATCAGAGGAATAGTTGGCAAAGATTTCCTCCCATTATGTAGGCTCATTCTTCAGACTTCACTGTTTTCTTTGCTGCACAGAGCTTTTTAACTTGATGCCATCCCATTTATTGATTCTCAGTTTTATTTCCTGAGCTTTGGGGGTCTTACTGAGAAAGTCTCTACTAGTGCCTATCTGTTGGAGAGTTGGCCATATGTTTTCTTCAAGTAATTGCAAAGTTTCTGGTCTAATTTCTAGGTCTTTGACCCATCTTGAGTTGATTTTTGTGCAGGGTGAGAGATAGGGGTCTGATTTCATTCTTCTACATCTGGATATCCAGTTTTCCCAGCACCATTTGCTGAAAAAGTTATCTTTCCTCCAGCATATGTTTTTGCTTCCTTTGTCAAAAATCAATTGGCTATAAGTTTGAGGGCTTATCTCTGTATCTTCTATTCTATTTCATTAGCCTATGAATCTGGTTTTATGTCAATACCATGTTGTTTTGTTACTATAGCTCCATAGTATACTTGAAATCAGATATTGTGAAGCCTCCAGCGTGGTTCTTATTGCACAGAATAAGAACAGTAAGAAGATACAGAGGATCCAGTGTGGTGGTACATGTCTGTAATCCCAGTAGTTGGGAGGCTGAGCTAGGAGGATCGCAGGTTTGACGACAGCTTCAGCAATGTAGCAAGACTCTCAACAACCTGTCGAGACCCTGTTTCAAAACAAAAATAAAAGGGCTGCGAGTGTAGCTCAGAGGTAGAATGCTCCTGGGTTCAAACTCCAACACCAAATAAAAAAAGAAAAGATAAAGAGGAATCACATAAATGCATGGAGATTGAACAATACCCTTTTGAATGAGGATTCAATCATAGAATAAATAAGGGGAGAAATTTAAAATTCCGAAAATCAAATAAAAATAGAGATATGTCCTATGAAAATCTCTGCGACACAATGAAGGTTGTTTAAAAGAAAACTTTATAGCATTGAGCGCCAATATAAAGAAAAAAAAAGAAATAAGAAAGAAAAAAAAAGAAAGATTCCAAATAAACCACCTAACGATGTACCTCAAATCACTAGAAAAATGGGAACAAACTAACTACAGAGAGAGAGAGAGACAGAGAGAAAAAGAGAGAGAAATTAGCCAAATCAATAAAATCAGAGATGAAAAGGAGAGGAGCTATCACCATAGACAGTGTGGAAATGCAGAGGATCATTAGGAATGGTTTTGAAAACTTATATTCCCATACATTGTAAAACTTAGAAGAGATCAACAAATTTCTATACACATACAAGTTTTCTCAATTGAACCAAGAGAACATAGAAAACCTAAACATACCAATAACAAGCAAAGAGATTTAAGCAGTAATAAAAAGCCTTCCAACAAAGAAAAGCCCAGGAGCAAGTAGATTCCCAGCTGAATTTTATAAGACCTTTAAGGAGAAACTAATCCTAGGTCACAACTTTCTATAGAAGATAACAATTAATAGATAATGGCATTCATATAGTAAGATACCATTAAAACAGATGGATTTAGGTATACCGCTTTAAAAATATGCTCCCTAAAATGTAATTAAATACAGTAAAAACCTGATATGATAAGGTCCAGTGTGACTATCAATTAACCTTATCTTATAATGACTTTCATTACATATACATTCATACATGCATATTAATAAATGTAAAGGCAAAAGACCATGTGTATGAAAAACTGCAAACAGCAAATAGACAGTTTCTTATCCTCCTGCCATAAAGTTTGCATCATATGAACAGTCTCCAAATACAGTATTTATAAAATTTTACAAATCCAAGTTGGCAGAGGCTGTAGATCCTAGCCATATGACACACTTGTCCTTTGTATCTAGAGTTCCAGTTCCTGCTTTTTTAAGAAAACCAGAGCAGGTTTCAGCACAGACTGGCACAAAAGTCTTACTTGAGATGATTCTTAATTTTCCTCCCCTCTTGGGTACTTCCTAGGTAACTGACATTGTCCAGCAGATGCATATAATTCTTCTCTTACTTGACAGACTGAGAAGCAAGCACTGATATGAAGAAATGATAGAAAGAATATAATAACCAGAAATGTGCAATGAGTTCAATAGAAAAACACTGCGAGGCTAGATGGTATTTTCACATTCTTAACAATGTCACTCTATAACTTGTGTGGTTTTAAAGTGATTCTGGACCCATCGTCTTCCTCTTCCCCCTTTTCCCCTTCCTTTCTCTTCTATAGCAATTTGCTTCTAAAGCCATTTAGGTGGGAGAGAGTAAGGTAAGCTCTTCAAACCAGGAAGAGCCCATGAGCCACAGAGATCCTCAGCCAGTGTCAGAGCTCACAGAGGCTGAGGAGAGAGTATCCACACAGGGAAGGACCCAGTGTGGTGTCAGAGCCTGAGATGGGTGATTAAGGAGGGTGTTGCAGCTGTGGTGGGAAATTAGTGACATTTAGATAGATTGATGAAATAAAAATATATTAAACATAATGAGGATCAGGCATCTCGCTCTTAGAAAAGGGAGCTACAAATATGAAAAGGGAGAAAACTAGAATGAACCTTGTGGTATTAGGTTGGAATTAGAGGTATCCATGGGAACTCATAGTTGTATGTGAATGCCTGTGTATGTGTCTGTGTGTGTGTGTGTGTGTGTGTATGCACATGTGTGTTTTCATACAGAAACAGATATGTATAGATGTGCTTATATGTAAACATCTGTATGCACACATATATGAATGAGCATGTATGTACAAGCATGCACACATATATGAATGAGCATGTATGTACAAGCATGCACACATATATGAATGAGCATGTATGTACAAGCATGCACACATATATTCCCTAGCTCTGTCCACTGAGATTGCCACTCCGATAGCAATGACTATGCCACATTCAGATCTAAATACCATTCTCCTTTTAAAGGAACCAGAGCTTCTTGGACACATGGTTTTAAATCCAGGGCTGGAGCGGGGGAAAAGGTAGGGTGAGACTTTTGTGCCAGAAAATAAGAAAATGAGACATTTAAAAAATATCTAGAAATCATATCTAAGCTGCTCTCACTAGCTAAAGCTGAGACAGATCATCAAGATATGTAATGGTATTGGATTGTAGTGCATTGCACTAGAAAACCCCAGGGAAACACAGTTATAAATAAAGAAATTGAAAGTCTGATGAGGAACTGGTATGTACAAAGTTTCACAGCACCTCTACCCAAAACATTGGGCAATTATAAAAGAAAAAAGAATAAGTGTGCTGGTGGGTACTACCTAAATCAAGTGATGAAAGAAAACATTATCAGTAATGGGAGAAATCAGAATTGGTACCATCTGATAGGATGCAATGAAAGAAGAAAGTATTACTCTGTGATAATCCTACAAAAGACATAATTTGAATCTAATCATGAGGAAGCACAGACAAACCCAAATTCAGGTACATTCTATAAAACACAGACTTGAAAGTTAGGGAGAAACTGAGAAAGTGTTCCAGATGGAACGCGACTAAAGAGACAGGATAGTAAATGCAACCATGGTTCTGAAATGTATTCTTTTGCTATAGACATTATTGGGACACTTAGTGACTAGGCTCTGAAGATTAGGTGGTAACACGTTATACATGTTAATTTCCTGATTTTGATGGTCATCCTCAGCTCAATCGTGTCCTGTCTTCCAACTCATGTGTTGAAGCCTAACTCCCTGTTCCTCAAGAATTAACTACACACCGGGATAGGGTCTATACATAGATCACTAAGTTAAAGTGAGGCTATTGGTGTAGGCACTCATTCAATCTGACTGGTGTCCTCATGATAGGAGGAAACTTGGACACAGAGAGACACCAGGGGCATGTGCACAGAGGAAGAACCATGTGAGGATACAGTGAAAAGTTTCCACATGCAAGCCAAGGGGAGAGACCTCATGAGAAACCAAACCTGCAGACACCTTGATCTTGGACCTCTAGACTCCAGAACTGTGAGCAAATTAAACTTCTATGTAGAGTATGGTATTTTGTAATGGCAGCCCTAGAAAGTGGATACAGTGGTTATATTGTGATTACATAAGGGAATGTTCTTGTTTGTAGGAAATTAAAGTAACCCAGGTAGTGAAGATATTAGGTTACTAGCTTACTCTTTATTATTGGTGCATTGTAATTATATATCATAGTAAGGTTCAGAGTGATAAATACACACATGCCTCCGTCTAGAGATTAAGAGCAGCGCTCAATGAGACCGTAAGTCAAGGAGCTGCCCCAGGGGGAGACCACCCAGCACGGCCACAGGGACTCACGGGGTCTGAGACGGTGAGGATTGCCCCAGTGGAAGTGGGAGTGGGGTCGGCTGTGGAACGTGGTAGACACATGGATAAGCAGACAGTCCTTGGCAACATTTGGGTTGGCAGACTTGCAGCCCGCAGGTTACAGCACCCTTATAGAGTCCCTGGGGATAGCCATAGGACATACAGCTGTGGTACCTGGGGAAAATTGGACCAAACCAGCCTTCTCTGTGGAAAACGTGGAGTCCCGTGTTTGCACAGAATCAGGTCAAAGCGACACCCACTGCTTCTGTAGGCAAAGAGAGACACAAGCCCAGGGCCCCCTGCTGGTGACACCTGCCATAGGTGTAGACAGAGAGAGACATAGGGACAGCCCAAGTGGAGAACGCGGAGACCACACTTGCAGTGAGAGGGGCAATAGCGGCACTGGTTGCTTGCACAGGTAGTGAGAGGCACCAGGCAAGGGTCCCAATCACTGAAGGAAACCAAGAATTGGGCCTGCAAATGGACATTATACCAAGCAAGTGAGAATAACCATTCAGTAAAGGCTATTCACCTTTAAGGCTCACCTAGTAGCAACTATCTACCTCCAGGATAAGAAACTGTAAAGGGAGAGGGGTTAGACATAGGAAACCTACAGAGTGAGAGAGAGCTACCAAAAGCAACAAAGGCATAAACAAAAGAAACCTGAAATCATGAAAAGGAAGAATAGCAAAGAAACAATGAGCCCCCACAATCCCACAACAACAGAACCCACGAACTCAGAAGTGCAAAGATTGCCAGAAGGACAATTCAGAACTTCAATAGAGGATATGACACAGGATTTCCAAAAAGGATTCAGAGAAAGCCTGAAAGGAATGAAGGATCAAATAAGCAAAGAATCTGACACTCTGAACAGGAATCAAAAAGAAGCTCTGAAGAAAGTGAAGGATGCAATAATTGAAATGAAGGCATCAATACAGACCATCAACAATAGACTAGACCACATGGAAAACAGAATCTCACTCTTAGAAGGTGACCTCTCCAAAAATGAACACATAGTATATAAATTAGAAAAAACAATTCGACGGCATGAATTGGACATTGAAGAGATCTCAGCCAGTCTTAAAAGAGCAAACCTAAGAATAATAGGCATAGAAGAGGGATTAGAAGCTGAAACTAAAGGAATCAATGATCTATTCAGAGAAGTAATACTAGAAAATTTTCCAAATATAGAAAGAGAGGTTGATACACAGGTACAGGAAACATTCAGAGCTCCCAATAGACAGGATCAGAGAAGAGGTTCAACACGCCACATAATAATCAAACTGACTAATGTAGAGGCCAAGGAGAGAATCTTAAAGGCAGCGAGAGTAAAAGAGCAAGTAACATTCAGAGGCAAACCAATAAGAATCACTCCCGACCTTCCAAACCAAGTCATGAAAGCCAGGAAGGCCTGGAGCGACATATTCCAAACTCTGAAAGAAAACAACTTCCAGCCAAGTTTTATCTACCTAGCAAACATATCTATCAAATTTGATGGAGAAATAAAAACCTTCCACGACAAACAGAAGCTGAAAGATTTTATGTCTTCCAAACCAGCACTAGAGAAAATGCTCAAAGAGATTAAATACAAAGAAAAAATAAGAAGGAAACACCAGAACCAGAGAAACAGTGATTTCCATCAAACAAACAACTAGGCAAAGAACAAACACTACCTCAAACAGAAATTAAAACTCAAAATGTTAGGAATGAAAACCCAACTCTCAATAAGCATGCTGAATGTAAATGGCCTCAACTCCCCAATCAAAAGACATAAGGTGGCAAAATGCATTAAAAATCACGATCTGTCTATTTGCTGCCTGCAAGAAACACACCCTACAAGTAAAGATACACACAAACTAAAGGTGAAGGGATGGAGCAAGGTAATCCATGCTAACAGAACTCAAAAACAAGCAGGAGTAGCAATTATAATATCAGACAAATTAGACTTCAAATCTAAACTTATCAGAAGAGACAAAGAAGGTCATTTCTTACTGGTAAAAGGAACAATCCAGCAAGAGGATATAACAATAGCCAACATTTATGCCCCAAACATAGGTGCAACCACTTTCATAAAAGAAACTCTTCATAACATTAAATCACACATAGGTCCCAATACAGTAATATTGGGAGACTTCAATAGAATTCATTTATACCACTAGATCAATTTTCAAGACAAAAGGTCAGTAAAGATGCCTCAGACCTAAGGAACACCATAAACCAAATGGACCTAGTAGACACATACAGAATATTCTACCTAACTACAGCTGAATTCACATTTTTTTTTAGCTGCTCATGGAACCTTCTCTAAAATAGACCATATCCTAGACCATAAAGTGAGTACTAGCAAGTTCAAAAAATTTGACATAATCCCCTGCATCTTTTCAAACCATAATGGAATGAAACTAGAAATCAACTATAAGAAGACACAGAGAAACCTCATAAACACGTGGAGACTGAATATCACACTGCTGAATGAGGAATGGTTAAAAGAAGAAATAAGGGGATAAATTGAGAAATTCCTAGAAACAAACGAAAGAACATATCCAAATCAGAGAAACAACATATCAAAATCTCTGGGACGCCGGGCGTGGTGGTGCACGCTTGTAATCCCAGTACTTTGGGAGGCGGAGACAGGAGGATCTGGGTTCGCGGCCAGCCTCAGCTCTCTCTCTCTCTCTCTCTTCCTGTTTCTCTCTCTCTCTCTCTCTCTCTCTGTCTCTCTCTCTCTCCTTAGTGAGGCCCTCCGCAACTTCATGAGACCCGGTTTCAAAATAAAGTATAAGCCGGGCGTGGTGGTGCACGCTTGTAATCCC
>PVJS01000807.1:0-114191 GCA_004027185.1 Glis glis
GGCTGCTGCTCTCACTTCTTGAGGTGGCCCGCGTTTTCCCTAACGTGTTATCCCTTTTCCTTGAATTAAACCTCTGACTTTTTCTCTGACTGGCGAGTGTTGAAATTCTTTTCTACACAGACCCAAGGACCCTGGGGACCCTGAGGTGAGTTTCCCCGTCCAGGCTGGGGAACTCTTAGGACCCTCCGGTGGAGCTATCGAGCTCACCCTGACAAATGGACTACTAGGAAATGGGACCTAGTTGGAGGAAGCAGGTCACTGGGGGTGTGCCCTGGAAAAGTTTATCTTCTCTCTCTCTCTTTCTCTCTCTCTCTCTTTCTTGCTGCCATGAGCTGAGCAGTTCTTCTCTGCCACACCCTTCAACCATAATGTTTCTGCCTTGGAACCAGCCAACCATGGACTGAAACCTCTGAAACCAAAAGCCCAAGCAAATCTTTCCTCCTCTAAGTTGTTCTTGTCAGGTATTTGGGTCACAATGATGAAAAGCTGACTAGCAAACTAATATAGAAACTCAAATAAGATGTGACCCAGTTGGTCCTGTGGTTGGGCTCTAGGCATGAAGAAAAGCAGAACCCCTGTGATCCAGCTCTTGGTTTGGAAATAGCTCCTTACATCTTAATGTCACATTAGAGTGCACAGAACAGTTTCCATGTGTATTATCTCCTCAACTCCATGAGTTTAGTACAAACCCCTGTATATTGTACTGATGAAGTAACGGAGTCTGGACATTGAGTGGCTTGATAAGAGAGAACACAGTGAGTGGCTGGAAGAGCTCCTTCTTGGTTCTTTTGACTAAAAGCCCAGGGAATTTTCCACTACCCTATCCTGCCTGCTTCACATAGTGAAAATAACTCACTGAACACAATTTATTACATTCCTCCCCATCATCTATGTGTGTGTTACTGCACACACATAAACTGAAATCCAGACTTGAGCTTAATCCAGTCAGTGAAAACAAACAGCATGCGTCTGATTTACAAGTGAAGGAGTATATGGCTTGAACATTGCCCACCTCACTCCATCTCCACTGATATCACCCTAGTCCAAGTCATCATCCTCTCTCAACAAGGCCACAACACCAGCCTCCTGGTAGTGGGCACACTCCAGCCTTGGCCAGTTCCAGCCAGTTCTCAAAGTAGCCATACTTAGCCTTTAAACACTTAACTCACAGAATCACAGTCCCTTGCAAAGCCTTCTTTCACGAATACTTATCTTGAACCACAAAGCCTTGCAAGCCCTCTGAATTCATCTCAAGTCTCTCTTACCCCTCGTTCATTCTGTCCCAGACTCACATTTCCTTATTTTCCTTGACTAGATCAAGACCCTCCACAGTGGTGGCCATTGTACTAGCTCTTTCCTATGCCTAAGCATTCAGGTGGCGACTCAGTTATTTCCTCTTTAGAACAATCTTCCCCGAATAACCTAGGTGGAGCCATAGCACCACTCCAGGTTCTCTCGACCAAGTCTGTTTGGTCTTATTTTCATCATAGACATTGTTACTACTTCAAATTGTCTTGTTTACAATTCCTTTGTTTATTCTCTCTCTCACTCTCTCTTTCTCTTTATCTCTCTCCCTTACAAGTCTCTAAGATTGATGAGGATAAAACCATGTCAATCATTTTCTCTATTATATTCCCAGCACATAATGAAGTGTCCAATAGGGAGTAAATGTTCAGAAAGGGCTGATTGAACACCAACTTAGTAATTATAACCAAGTTTTCTAGAGCTTACTATGCATCAGATATTGATTTGACCTCTACATGAATGATCTTATTCCCAGGAACCTGATGAGTAGGGGTGATTCTTAACCCCTGTGTTGGAGATGGGGCACTGAGGTTGAGAGAGACCAAAGGATGTGCTCAGGGTCACAGCTAGTAAATGCCAGAGGAACAGCTTGAACCCAGGTGTGTGAACGACTAGATGGTTCTCCTGCAACAATGCTCCCTGCTCATAGATTGTACACAAACTCTAGTGGCTTCTTTCTAGTGTCAGTGACCATTTCAGAAAGCAACTGTTAAGTATTAAAGCAATGATGGTTTCTTTTTTATGGGTGTTGATCAGCTCAGTACTCAGATCCAGGGCCGTAGCTTAGTGCACAGAGTCAAGAAAATGGCCCCATTCCTGGCAGTCCCGTTGGTTTTAGGGCTCTGTTCTGGCATCATTTACTTAGTGCTTTATGGACTGGGGGGACACAATCCAGACACGTCAATGGGCCTCCTGACACTAGAGGATTCTTAGAAACAAAGGGGTCATGCCGGAGCATCTTTCAGCTCAGCTCTTCCCCTCCTCTTCATATGCCTCCCATTCATTTCCTTTCCTGCGTTAGCAGAGCTGGCTGGGACACAGGCTCCATTTAGCAAAACGATGAAACACAAACGTTTATTGAGACTCTGCTTCGAATCAACAGGGTTTTCCTCAGATTGAGTTGCCGCCAATTATCCTCCATGCAATTATGGCGATCCCAGAAGCAAGCAGATGGGGAAGAGTTTTGTTTTCAAATGGAGGAGAAACCAATATGTGGGAAGAAAAGGCAGCTTGTTCATTTGAACAGACTCCAGGTGGCTGGTTGCCAATAGGCAAAGAGCTAGGGAGCCAGGTCTGGCCCTGAATCAGTCTGACTGCCCACAGACCAGGGGAGCCTCTGAGACCACAGGGTGCTGCCCCTACTCATCCTATCTGTCCCTGGCCAGGTTGGCTGTGGATGTGGGGGCCACCGGAGAGACGCTTCATTGGCCCTTGTAGGGCAGAGTCCCAACCTTGACACCATTGCAACATCAAGTCCCACTGTTTTGTTATTGTTTAACAGTGACATGTTAGTGTATTTTATTAGAGAACAAAATTTGAGAGAAGTCATGCAAAAGCCCAAACCATCTGGCAACCCTGCTTGGATGGTCTTGATCATTTAGAGTTCCACAAAGCCTAAAGGACTTTTCCCCTTTCTTAAGGACTATATTGCCCCAAACTTCTTGCTGGACTCTGCCTCTTGAGGTTGCCATTCACAAGTGAGCAGAGAATAATGTTGAATGATTGGCATAATTATTTCTGTTTGGGTTTTTGTTTATAATTACATAGTACACCTAGGGCTCCATTGAAAACAGTTGATAGTATCAGTTCCAGGGGCATTTGTTCACCTTTTGACAAGAAGGAAACATTATCAGATCAAAATAAATCCAAGGCACATGGAGTGTGGAAATGATATTTACATTTACGCAGTAAATTAATTGTGGTAAAAAAGGTATAATTAAATGAGGGAAATTTCCATGCAAAAATCAGCCCAACTCATAAGCCAAATGAAGGCATTTGAATTTTAGTCTATCACCCACATTCCTGTTTCAAAAAGAGTAGCCATTTCTCCTAGATAAATAGGTCGGAAATGTTTTTATAACCTCAGTTTTAATCTCTGTCCCATCACATGTGTCTGTATAATTTTACCAAATCACTCATACACTCTGAGACCTGCTTATTTCCTCTTGATTAAGGCAGCACTCTCAAATTCTAGGATAAATTTTACTCATGGATCCTGAAGCATGCATTTTTAGTTAGAGGGGAAAAAATGCCCTGATAAATGTTGGGCTTCTGAAGGGGCTGATTCACTCTCCATGCACCTAAATGAGATGGCAAGAGAGAATGTGGCTTATTTCATAAATGATCACACAATTACCAACCTCCTACCTGAGTGAGTACTGTGGGGATATACTGGGATATGCAAAACAGAAGCTGGTCATATAAAAACACGTCTGAGATGGATGGTGTCTATTCTGACGGTGAGAGGAAAAAAGCCCAGGAAACCTTTTAGAGGCAGGAAACAATTTTGGAAGTGCTGCAAAAGACAATGATATTGTTCTTGGTTTAATAGGTGATCTGCCCCATGAAATAAAGCTGCAGGGCCACGTTTGTCTTGGTTAATAATGTCAGCGGAATGAGGAGGTTTAGCTGTAATAACAGTAATAACTGTGTCGATGTAACTGCTGAGGCAGAATTTCCATCTGCAGACTCCTAATATATGACCTTTGTTATGCCTCTACCTGTTGATTTTTTCAAGGCAAAATTGGCTTGTCTGTTCTGTTCAGGGGATGGAGGCTCAAATAGACCATGTCCCTAGATAAATCAAGTCTTGTGGCTGGTGATTTAATCTCACAAATATCCTTTTGGACTTGATTAAAATTGCAGAGAAAGGAAGTTGGGCATTAACAAATATATTGTTGCTTTGATTCTGAATTAGGTGGGTTTAAAGCTGGACATTTTCACTTACGCCTTATCTTTCCTTTTCTCATCTTGCTTTAAAAAATATCATAAAACTAATGCTGTACTTTCTTCCTATGGTGCTTCCCATGACCTTCTTCAATAGAGTTAACCATTCCTCACTCTTGGAATGTACTTTTTTTTATTTTACTAGTAAACTCTTTTGTCTCCATCACTGGCCTGTGAGTTCTTTGTAGAGACTAGTCTTGCTCATCTCTGAATCTTTAACTCCTAACATGGATCCTGGCTAATATGCAATACTTTCTAGAAGTGCAGTCAAATCTTCTGCTGAATGGTTTTCTCCCCCAAATATTTTCACACAGTATGCACTTATTTTGCAGTTCCAATGATCTAGTGCAATAGTCAGGAGGAGTAATATGGTAGTAGAAGAACAGGATGAGATAGGTTGATTCTCCTGCTCAAGGTTTTCTAATTAATTACTAATGAACAGGGTCAGGCTCTTGTTCTCTAACCCACATGGGATTGGCAAGCTCACAGGACATATATAGTAATAGACACCCTTGTTGTTATAGTTCCTGGTCTACCACGCCCAGGCTTGTACCCTATTTATGTATTTTTCTATCCCATTTTCTATCTTTCTTCTTCTATCCCATCTTCCCTCCCACTATCTTTCTTTCTTTCTTTCTTTCTTTCTTTTTTTCTTTCTTTCTTTCTTTCTTTCTTTCTTTCTTTCTTTCTTCTTTCTTTCCTCTCTCTCTCTCTCTTTCTTCTTCCTTCCTTCCTTCCTTCCTTCCTTCCTTCCTTCCTTCCTTCCTTCCTTCCCTTTCTACCTTCTGTAATGGTTTTGAGTTAGAATGTCCCCTTAGCCTTCACAGAAACAAGGTAGCCATGTTGGAATTGAGGCTTGCTTGGTAAGGAGGGGTCCCTGAGGGTGTAGCCTTGGGATTTATATGGTTCCTCCTCCCCCTGCCTGCTCTGTTTCCAGCCTCTGTGATGTGAGAGCAGAGCCTTTGCGCTCTCCCTCTCTCTGCTTCCCGCCACCATGCCCTGAGCTCCGCAACCCTTGCCTGACATGTACTGGACCCTGAAATATCTAAGAACTGTGAGAATGTTGACTGAGACACCTTCTTCCATTTCGCCACTGCTTTCTCTCATCTTCCTTTTTTCTTTCCCTCTATTTGAGGGTTTGTGGCTGTCAATGACACATACTGAAACTACTGCTTAGCTTCAACAACCCCAGGGCTTCCTTGGCAGTCCTCATTACATGACTTTATAAATACCCCTCAGAAACTTTCAGGAAGACCAACTGATACATGAAAGGGGCTACTAGACAGTCATATCTGGATGCATTGTAAACACCTGATAAATTTACCAATTATATTTTGCCCCTATCTTTGATAGTCTTCTCTTTTCTTTAGTATCTACCTAAACTTGGTCTGTCCTTCAAAGCCCATCGGAAGTGTCTTCTTTATCATTTTACACCAGAATCCTTCCGAAGGGCTCAGTGTCCTCTGACAGATCGCTCTCTCTCCATAGGATCACTAATCATATGCACCCTTATGAAACAAGCTGTATTGTCATTGTCACTTTTGTCTGTTTTTGCTCTGTTTTCTCAGCTAGGTATACATAAAACATGTTTGAATAGCTACGATATGCAGCAATTCATGAAATTCTCTGCAGGGTCTCTGACCTCAAAAAGCTCACGACCTCTGAATCATTTCTGATTATGTTCACGTTTGCTTAGTGCTTCCTAAGGAGTTTTCTATACATCTTTGCTTCATTCCTTTCTCCACATTTTATATTTCCTTACTCTACAAGGTAGGCAGAGCAAAGTTCAATATCCTATTTTACATAAGAGCAGACGGATCATCAGAGAAGTGAAGTAAGTTGTTCTAGGTCACATGGCAACCCAGGGGTAGTGTCGATGATGATGATGATGAAGAAGAGGAGGAGGAAGAGGAGCACTACTATGAAGAGGACAATACACTATTTGCAGGAACATGCTTGTTGGTGCCATGGTGCTTGTGTGGATGCTTTTAACTAGTGAACTTCCTGAGGAAAGGAAATGTTCTGCATTCCAAGTAAGGCACCAGCTTATGGGTGGGTTCGAGTTTCTCATTACCATTCTGATATGACGGTGAAAACCCCAGCAGGGGGATCTGCCAAAGATTCCAGCCAAAGTCTGACAGTTACCCTTCAAAAATCCAGTTCTGATGCTGATTGTAGCCATAAAAACAACTAGAATATCATGGACCATTGCACAGAAAGAAACACAGAGGCCAGAGAGAGATAGTAGATAGCAGGAAACCCAACGGGAAACCATAATGCTGTAAAATATCTGTGTCTGATGCCTTTGGCCATCCTCTTTTGAGCTCATATTGATGGTGCTTCCTCAATTGCGGCATTCAGAGTTTTGTACTTTTCTAATATCAAACATTTAAACCTTTGTTCCAATTTAGGTCAAAACCATTCAAGCAGAACCTTGAGTTAATGTGTAGATTTTTCCCTAGGGTATCCTTCATTTTGGAATAAAAAAGAATTCTTTAAGAAATTCTAAAAAGAACTTCAGTGAGCAGACTCGAGGGAGAAGGGTGGAGGCTAGCAAGAACTTTGCAAGTATTATTCCAAGAAAATATCATGCACATCAAATGAATATGCTCCTCTTTGTCCCTTTAGAGGTTCAATGTTTGTAATATTCTCTGTTATTCAACCCTCTTTCTCTCAGTCTGTCACCTATTAAGGAGATAGAAAAGGACTTTGTTCTTCTAGTTGGCATTAAGTCCTTGTAGCTCTTACAGGCCTCTATGCTTCCCCCTTTGTTCTGATCTACTTGTTCTTTCTGAACCTCAATATCTTATATCATTGTTATTTAATAATGATATTATTATTTAAAAACAATGTTATGTTATTATTTAAAAATTGTCACATAGCAGAGCTGAAAAGAAAGAATGAAAATTCTCTCTCCTTTTCCTGTATCCCTTCGATCTTCCACTCCTTCTATTCATTGTTGACAGTGTGTTGAGCTGTCATTATTAAGCAATATCTCTTGATATCACCCCATACAAGCTTCTGGAAAGTCTGGAAAGGGAAGATGCTAGTTTGCTGTCCAATCTCTTTGTCTTTCTCCTCCCATTTTTTTTTTTTTTGTGATACTAGGGATTGAACCTACAAGCTACACCCCCCGCCCTATTTTTTAATTCTTTATTTTGAAACAGGGTCTCACTAAGTTGTGGAGGGCCTCACTAAGTAACTGAGGCTGGCCGCAAACCCGGATCCTCCTGTCTCTGCCTCCCAAGTACTGGGATTACAAGCGTGAACCACCATGCCTGGCCCATTTTTTTTTTTATTAGAAAGGTATTAATCTTTAGTTTTTTAATTGGTTGCCTTTGTAACTTTAGATAGTATGCTGAAACTTCTATTTCTTCATCTGATCCATCAACTTTAGTAAAATGAAGACTCTTGTTTCGATGCTGTTGGTAGAAAGTTGTTTATCCTGGAGTTCTCTTATTAAAGGCCAAACCTAGTTTTGTACTGAAGATCATTATATCCAGGAAACTACCTGTCGGTAGGTTTGCAATAAAAACTTTGGGACTAAGACACATTGGAAACCAATATCATAGAAGGTTTGGTAAAGTTAAAACTGATAAAGTCAGGGCCAAAAAAAAATCAACATGATAAACAGTAATTGGGGAAATCATTCACTTAAAAAAGAAACACTATCCAACAATTAGCCAAATTAGCACCTCTATTGATTCTTGGAAGTATTTTCTCCCATTTAACCTACTCAGATCAATTAGCTTGGCATCTGCCTCCAACTTCATATATCAATAGAACTGTTTTCTCCCCAGCTAACTGCTACTTAGGAGATAATGGGAGGGGTGGACCATTTTACAAGACAATAACATGGTTCCTGGAGAAATAAACCTAGAGACTGAAGGAATCAGATTTATTTCCAAAGAAAGTGGTACATCCCTCCCATGGTGTCTCATACACTGGTGGTTAAACAATTGAGGTTATTTTTGGATATGAAGTTAATTACTTTGAAAAGTCTCTGATACTGCGGTTGACAAATTCTACCCTTAAAACTCTCTGAAATAACAATGCAGCCAATCAGAACCGCTAAAATGGCAACATGTGACATGTGTTATTGCAGGAATTATGGTCTTCCTGCAAAGTTACCTGATCTTTCTTGTCTTAATTGAACCTTTTCAGGGTAGGGTTCAGAAGTTACCCAGAGGTGGAGACTGAGAACCCCACTATTTTCCTTATTAGGGCCAGGGAATATTCCCTAAATGACTGTTCACCTTCATTAGTCATGAAGGTGACTCTCAGTTGTGAAATCCCTTGTTTTTAAATTCTATTTGGGGGCCAGGCTGAGCCAAAATGTCAAAGAACACCATCATAATGGCCAATGAGTGAGTCAAAACTTGGTTCGCTTTCTGCAAAAATCTAGATCCCTGTTAATAACAAAAGATCACAAATAGTAGTTGAACACATATGTTATATAGGGTAAGATTTATAATGTCTTCAAATAATATTTAATGATAATGAAAATGCTGGCAATATATAGTTAGGTGTAAAAACTATTTGCAGAATAGTTTTACAAGAAACAAAACTATTCTGAGAATTTAATTTTATTTGAAATAGTTGCATATGGATTATCAAAAAAATGATTTGAAAGAAATATGTTATGTTATCTCAGGATGGTGGGTTTATGGAGGTTTTATTTTTCCTTTATATTTTTTTGCATTTTAAAAATAGTCATATATTTTATATTCTGAAAGAACACTACCTTTAAATAATAATTAAAGGGGCATTAAAGGTTTAGAAATTCAAGGTTCTGAACTGGGCATGGTGGTGCATGCCTGTAATCCTAGTATTCAGGAGGCTGAGATAGGAGGATCACAGGTTCAAGAACAGCCTCAGCAATGTAGTGAGACTTTTAGCAACCTGAAGAGACTCTGTTTCAAATTAATAAAAATTTAAAAAAGGGCTGGGAATATAGCTTGGAGGTAGAATGCTCCTGGATTCAATCTCCATTATAAAAAAAAGAAGTCTGATGGCGGCTAATTCTTTGCCACAGAGGGACTTAATAAAGTGTGACAGAATAGTGCCTGATATTGTTTGGATCTATTCTATCCAGAATTCAGCTGTTGCCCATTTGATGGTGTTAAGAGGCAGGGCATTTGTGAGGTGAATAGGTCATGAGGGCTCCCTCCTCATTAATGGGATGAGGTCCTTATAAGAGGCTCCATGCACAGTGCCCCTATCCTTTGTCCTTCTGCCTTCATGTGAAGATGCAGCATGGCCCTCACTAGATGCCTGTGCATTTATGAGGTGAATAGGTCATGAAGGCTCCCCCCTCATTAATGGGATGAGTCCCTTATAAGAGGCTCCATGCACAGTGCCCCTCTCCTTTGTCCTTCTGCCTTCAGCCATGTGAAGATGCAGCGTGGCCCTCACTAGATGCCTGTGCTTCCAGACACTTGGACTTCCCAGTTTCCAGAACCCAGAAATAAATTTGTTCTTCATAAACTCCCCAGACATTGGTATTAATTTGCAGCAGTCCAAAACAGACTAAGTCAGCATCTATAAAAACTTCATCCTTTCAGAGAACAAAGACTTTATACACACTTGTAATATTGTGCTTCTTAGGTGGTGGGTCAGTTAGAGACCTAGCAGGAGACAGATAGAACATCTGTATGGGATCGTGTAAAGGAGTTTAATGAAGTTCACAAAGGTCGCAGTGGACTTAAAGAAACCAACGCGAGCCGGGCGTGGTGGTGCATGCCTGTAATCCCAGTACTTGGGAGGCTGAAACAGGAGGATCACAGGTTCTTGGCCAGTCACAGCAACTTAGTGAAATCCTCTGCAACTTAGTGAGACCCTGTGTCAAAATAAAAACTGAAATAGGGCCGGGGGTATATCTGGGAGGCTGAATACCCCTGGGTTCAGTCCCCAGCACAACAAAATGAACAAAGATACCAACAAACATGGTGGAACTGGGGAGCACGCTAGCTACAGGATAGAACATGAGGGCAGCAGTCATAGTCTTTGGTGTATTAGACATACAATGGAATTCTACAAAGCAACAAAATGTAATGCACTATTGATAGACTCAACAACATAGATAAATCTTTAAATACTTATGTGGAACCAAAGAGTTGATTCTCTGTGATCCCACTTATATTAAATTCAAATAAAGGTGAAACTAATCCATAATGAAATCAGAAATCAGATCAGTGGTGGCTTGGGGCTAGGGAGATGGGGACTGACTGCAAGGGGAATTTTGTCACATCTTGTGGCAATGGAACATTTTCTTTCTCAATTGTGGTGTGGTTACACAGGTGTATACATTTGTCAAAACTCATTGAACAAGCAGGGCATGGTGGTGCATGCTTGTAATCCCAGTACTTGGGGGGCTGAGATCAGAGAATCCGGGTTCGCAGCCAGCCTCAGCTAGTTAGTGAGGCCTTGTGCAACTTAGTGAGACCCTGTGTCAAAATAAAAACTAAAAAATAGGGCTGGGGGTGCAGCTCGGAGGTAGAATGTCCCTGGGTTCAATCCCCAGTAACACACACACACACACACACACACACACACACACACATGCAAACACAACCCTTATTGAACAGTACCAGTAAAAGGGATTTAACTGCATGCAGATTAAGGTGATGAATAAAATTAAGAAGTCACCTCTAGCAAGTGGTCTAGCAGAGTAGAAGTAAGGGAACTAAAATACCAGGCTCCCTCTCTTCCCACTCTCTGCTCCCTTGCTGCTGTCTCTTATGGGTACCCCAGCCTGAAGTCAAAGGGCAAGAGGGTCTGTTTGCAGCAGACTTTTGAGCCTGGTCCAGTGGGGACCAGGGCAGAGAGTGGATCTGTAGGATCAAGAGAACATCAAGCACAGTCTTTCCATAGAACACAAAGCCCTTAAGGATCCAACAGGGGGAAAATATGAGCTGCAACTTTCAGCTTGCCTGACTATGGAACTGTTTGAGTCTAATCTAGAAAGGACTGAAAAATTAATTTTCCACTTGTTAAAACTGTGTGTAAACGAGCACAAAAGACTGAAAAACCTAAGTTTTGATGAATAAACTCGCCAGTGGGATAGGTGACAATTCAGGGAAAATCATTCGAAGGATCCTGTTTACACTAGGAAAGTACAGTGTGATATAAGAAAGTCACCCATGGTGTGCCCCTCTGTTCCCTCTCATCACACCTAGAAAGAAAACACAGATTCCCCAGTCTGAACCGACTTCCGAAGTGAACCACTTCTAGTATCAGTTGTTTGCTTTCCTGTGGAATCCTTGTATTTGGCTTTCTTTGTATTTTTTACATTTGATGATGTTATTTTTGGTGACATGTCAAACCAAAACTACAGTGGTTCTTCCATATCTGCAGGGAAAACGTTCCAAGGCTCCTGATGTTCAGCACGCTCAACCGCAGACCCCTCGGCGTAATAGTCCCCCAGGACATGCTGAGCACAGCCGAGCTCGTCTTCATGGATGTCAGCGTCCGAGGGTCTGTGTCACACAGCCCAGTGCCCTTCCGTGACCACTTAGGTGTCCACAGTCCCTGTGCAAGGCTTTATTTCATATATTATTTGCTGCAGTCACCAAGTTAGAAGAATTTGCATTCGAATTCAATAGATGACTCAATTGTGACATCATACATGATTTTTAATGCCAAATAATAACATTCTTTTTAAAAGTTACGGCACACTTTCAAGTTTAGGAAGATAAAATGAAAAAGATAATTTTAGCATTTTGGGAAAGATTTAGTTTAGTCAGAATACGTATGGGTTTCCATAAAATAGTGATGCATACATTGATGCTGTTGGGAAATACAGGACTTGCTTTCTTTTTATTAAATGGCCTCAGATTCCTGTTATTATTTTTTGAGATTTTTGTGTTATTTTTTGTCAAGTGTGTATGTGTGTGTGTGTGTGTGTGTGTGTGTGTGTGTGCTTCTGTCAGATTAGTGCTTCTCATTACTTTTGGCTTGTCTATGTAACAGTTTGAGACTAATATAAAAAGGACTGAAAAATCAAATTTTCATTTGTTAGATTTGTATGTAAATTAAAGGTTAATGGGCACAAAAAAACTGAAAAACACAAGTTTTGATGAATAAACTTTGTAACAATAATTTTGCTTTGCATTAGACTTTTTAAAAACATCACCAGATAAGCTTTGGATTTTTAAAGATTCTGAATATATGTAAAACTAAAATAACATCTTTCTTTCTTTCTTTTTTTGTGGTACTGAGAACTGAAACTAGGGACATCCTACCTCTGAGCTACACACCCAGCCTTTTTTATATTTTGCTTTGAAACAGGGTCCTGTTAGGTTGCTGAGAGTCTCACTGCATTGCTGAGACTGGTCTTGCACCTGCAATCCTCCTGTCTCAGTCTCCCTAGTACTAGGATTAGAGGTGTACGCCACCACACCTGGCTTGAAGCTGTATCTTTCTATATTCCAATTTCATCCCCTACCATTTTTCAGGGCCACACAAATTTCTCATGTTCATTATATATTTTATGAGGCAGTGTTTTGTATTTTACCTTTCTCAAACTCTAAGTGATTCCTGCTTCCATGTGTTTTGGGGGGATGTGGTGCAAAAGCCAGATGTATTTGTATTCCATTTGATTCTTAGGTTTGCTTAATAGTCATGCTCAGTCAGGAATTTCTGCCTCTAACGTTTCATTCTTCTAACATTAATCACTTGCTTTTCTGTGAAGTTTTTGTGGTTGACTTTCACTGTATTTTTCCCTCTTGATGATTCTGTTTTTGGATGCATGGCAAAAGAGAACATAAATAGAGTAGTCCCCTGTTATCTGTAGAAGATATATCCCAAGACTCCCTAGGGATGCCTGAAACTGTGGATAATACCTAACTCTGTATATACTATATCTTTTCTGATACATACCTACAATAAAGTTTAGCTTATAAATTAGGCACAATAAGAGAATAACAAAAAACTAATGATAAAAATCAAACAATTAAAACACTACTGTAACAAAATTGCTGGAATCACTATTCTTGTATTTGAGGCCATTATTAAGGAAAATAAAGGTTACTGGAACACAAGCTCTGTGATATCATGACAGTCGGTCTAAAAACTGAGGAGGCTATTAAGCAACCAATGGGTGAGTAGTGCATACAGCATGGACACTCTGGATGAAGGGATGATTCATGTTCAGGTGTAATGGAGTAGGACAGTACATGAGATTTCATCGGACCACTCAAAATATGCCACTTTAAAATTTATGAAATATTTCTGTTTCTATTTAATATTATCAGAGCACAGTTAGCTGAGGATAATAGATGCCATGGAAAGCCAAATAGTGGGTGAGGGGGACTATTGATTTTTTTAGTTTCTATATGTTAGTAATTCTCAAGGTGTGGCTTAGACCTTACAAATCTTCAGCAAGTTAGATATTATGATGTTTATATTACAATTGAAGAAATTAAGGACTTGGAGGGATTTATTTACATCTTTAGATCTCTTTGGTAGTCAGTAGAGGTGCAGAACTTATATAGAGGTTTGTCTGGCTCAATACTCTAAAAATAATTGCTCTTTTTTGTTTAGTTTTATTTATTTATTTATTTATTTATTTATTTATTTATTTATTGCGGTACCGGGGATTGAACGCAGGGGCGTTCTACCTCTGCGTTACGTCCCCGGCCCTATTTTTTATACTTTATTTTGAAACCAGGTCTCACGAAGTTGCGGAGGGCCTCACTAAAGAGTGAGAGAGAGAGAGACAGAGAGAGAGCCAGGGAGAGAGAGAGCCAGAGAGCTGAGGCTGGCCGCGAACCCGGATCCTCCGGGCTCCGCCTCCCAAAGTACTGGGATTACAAGTGTGCGCCACCACGCCCGGCTCTGTTTAGTTTTATTTTTTCCACAAGTCCAGTAGGTGGGGACTATTGTGCCTCTGGAGGTTGCCTGCCACAGTCTGTCTCACTGAGTCCACAAATCATTGGTGAATGAGAACCAACTATGTGCCCATAATTGAAAAGGAGATTTTGTGTGGCAGTGAATAGTTGGCAGTGGCAGCCAAAAGATAGGTGTGAGTCATTTTCTCTTCCCAAGAGGATTGCAATGGAGTTGAAGAGATGGTGTATAACCAACAGCAATAGTTAATTAATACGGCACTGTATGTAATTCTTTGGAAAAATAAGTGGAACTTGCCCTCGAGGACGGTATTTTTTTATTACAGATGAAGCATGTGTTGAAATACTTAATATTTAAACTACAAAAATCTCAAGTGCTATAAGAGAGATATTGTATAGGAGTGCAGAGGAATTGGAATACTCATTAAATTATGGTACCAGTTGAAATTAAAAGTTTACCTGGAACCCAGTTGTAATTTTTTAGGTTTCAAAGAAAGACTCCTGACTACGCTCATATATTTTAATCCATTAGTCCTTTGCTGTGTACCCCCTTTGAGAAGCTGCAAAATATTACAAGTAGAATCCTCTTTATTCACACAATAACTCTGCAGTTGGTTATAATTACTCCCATATTTATAGCTAAATTAGCTGAGATTCATATATGCAAACTGTGATGCTCAATAGTAGAGTTGAAATTTAAGTCCTCAATGCCATGTTTTAAGCACATCATTCATTTTTCCCTTTAAATTAGTCAACACATATTTACAAAGACCCTACCATGCTCTAGGACTGACATATGGCCATGGAGATACACAGATGAACAAAACAGAGAAGGGCCTCGATGTCACAGGGTTCAAATTCCAGTGGGAGAGTGACGAGCACATGACAAAAAGTGAATACTGAAGAAAACTGTGGGGACACGTGATTTTCCTGTATTTCCCTATTGGAATGTAAACTCCTTGCAAACAATAACCTTCTTTGCCTTCTACCCACTGTGTTCTAAGTGCCTAGAAGAGTTGTTAGCACAGAGCAGGAGCACAGTCAATAGTTTTGATTGGCCAAAGGTCGGACAGTAAGTGATAATACCAAGTAGAGAGAAGCGATGCCGGGTTAGAGAGGGACCAGGGGATTAGTTCAGGTTAGGTAGTCAGGGAGGGCCTCACTAAGGAGTCTATGACATTTGAACTGAGGTCTGCAGGGTAAGAGGAAGCCAGCCCTGCAAATATCTGGAACGTTCGTCCAGATATAAT
Organism: Glis glis; assembly: GCA_004027185.1. NCBI lineage: Eukaryota > Metazoa > Chordata > Mammalia > Rodentia > Gliridae > Glis > Glis glis. Next base: position 15,350 of record PVJS01000807.1, read on the forward strand.
TTTGTTCTTCTTTATGGCTGAGTAAAATTCTATTGTGTGTATGAAACTAGAGAGAAAATGTCTCTCTAATTTCAAACAAAAGGGACTTCAGATAAATGAGAAGAAATACCGGTAGAATAAGGGAAGGGGATTGAGGGAGGAAAGTGGGGAGGGGAGAAGGAAGCTTGATGAAGGAAACAGTTCAAATGATGTTATATCCATATATGAAGGTATCACTACCAACCTCACTGACGTGTATGAGGAGGGGTCTGGAGAGATCAAGTGCTGTGCGGTTGTACATTTGCATCCCTTTGAACCTGTTCACTATGCATAATTACAATGCACCAATAAATGTATGTTTAAGAAAAAGAACCTTCCCTATAGAAATGGGCAGCTAGTACAAAGACCCTAGATGGGAATAGGCCGGGTCATTTTAATGAACAGAAAAGAGGTGCTCAGGCACACAGAGAGATGTGGTTGAGAGATGAGGCAGGAAGGATGGGCAGGGCAGGACCACATGAGGCCTGGTAGACCATCAGTAGAGTTTGGATTTCATTTTTAAATGTGATGGAAGCCATTGGAAGTTTTAGACAGGAAATCAGGAAACAGTGTGTGTGTGTGTGTGTGTGTGTGTGTGTGTGTGTGTGTGTGTTTTCAGTAGTCCGGGCAAGAAGTGACAAAGGCTTAAATTAAGGGATAGGGTCGTAAATGGAGGGAATGGGGCCATGGTACTCAGTGATGGGCTACTTACCAATGGACTGAATATCAGGTGGGTTTTGGGTGTATGTGTGTAAATTAACAAGTCAAAGTTGACTGTTAATGACCTTGCTTTTTTTTGGAAAAAGTGATGACGTTTCCTTAGAGATCATCCAAATCTATATAGTTTTCTAGGGCTGCATGAACCAGGTACCGCCGACTAGGTGGCTTGAACAGCAGAAACTTGTTCTCACGGTTTGGGAGGGTGGGAGTTCTAGATCCGGGTATCTGTCAGCCAGGTTGATTCCTTCTGAGGGTTCTGAGGGAGGATCCACCCCAGGCCTGCTATAGTTTGAATATAAAAACTATAGGCATTGCCTATGTGATAACATTAAGAGGTGAGGTTCTTAAGAAGGGACGAGGCCGTGAGGGCTCCTCCCTTGGGAACAGGACAAAAGCCCTTGTCAATGTGCTTCAGGCAAAATTCAGTGAGGTGTGCTTCTGCCTCATGCCAGGTGAGGAAGCAGCATCCCTCCCCTCTATGGGAGCAGCCCTCAGCGCACAACTGAGCCTGGCGGCACCTTCATCCTGGACTTTAAACCCTCCAAAATTGTGAGAAATAAATTTCTCTACCTTATAAGCTACACAGCCCTGGGTATTATGTTACAGCAATACAAACACCCTAAGATAATGTCTCCCACCTAGCTTCCGGTGGTTGCTGCCAATCCTTGGTGTTCCTCAGCTTATAGCTGCTGTACCTCATTTCCTCCTACTTCTGCATGTCGCCTTCTCCCTGTGTGACAGGCTGTGGGTCAGGGAGGGGAATGCACAGTTTCTATTTTGACCATGTTAGATGAGATTTGAATGTCACTCCAAAAAGTGATGTCAGCAGCTGGCGGAGAGCAGAGAAGGAAGAGGCAGATTGCAACTGGGCAGGTTTCCTGAAGAAGGATTTAAAGAATAGGCTGAATTTTGGCAACATCAAATTCTGGGCTTCACTGGGACTCCCAAGCCATTTGGGTTAGCAAATGGATAAGCAAATATATTATAACCACAGAGCAGCATTTTTTTTATTTTCCCCTTCACAGAGGGGAAGACCACCAAGGAGTTATTAAACTTGTATTCTGCTCAGGAATGTCAGCCATTTCTAGACAGCGCTGGCAGCTACCAGTGGGGAACACAGACTTAGAAGCATTCCTCACTTCCAGGAAAGGCATCTCTCTTTCTGTCCGCATTAAAACACCAAGTCTCTACTGCTAGTGGCCAGACTATATGATATGCAGATAATGGGGGAAAGCAAAGTCACTGGATTGGAAATGACTCCTATTTAGACCCTGCCATGATTAGATAAGATTTGAGGGATTGACTACAATTTCTAGTGTGATCATGTTGCTTTCTTGATTAAAGATCTTTAATTGGTTCCCACCGCTTTTAGCCCTAAAGACTCCAATCCTACACTTTGTCCATATAAACTCACACGTGCCTGGCCCGGCCTAATTTTCTTGCCTCTCTGCATTCCAGCCCAATGGCCTTTTTTTTAAAAAAATTTCCACCTGCTTCCTAATATGACCTGGTCCGTTTGCCTCGGGGACTTTGAGTGTACCACAAATGTCTCCCTTGTAAACCTGGGTTTTCTCCCCACCTCTCTCCTCCAACCTCGTTCTACTCATCCTCCATGACTGAAGTGCCTAAGCTTCTAGGGGCCATCAGAAGTCTGTTACATCCTTGTCGTTCCACACCTGCCTGCTTCTTCTTTTTATAATGGCTTTTGGGGAGTCCATAGGTTTTGATAGAGTGATTCATTCATAACCCAAGTATCTTTAGAATATTCCCTACATCACCACTAGGGGGAGGGCTGCCCAAGTTTTATGCTTCGGAGCTTTGCTTACAGCTAACTTGATGGAAGTTAAGGGCAGTTGCCCAGCTGCAGTAGAAACTTGAGAAGTGAAGGCAGTGTTAGCCTCAGAGCATAAACAAACAAATAAATAAAACAACACAAGACAAGAAACCAGATAGGAATGGTTGTCAGAGGTTACAGATGTTGAAGGGATATAGCATGGGTTGTTTAAAAATTAATAATGAATGCACTTGATACTGCTAGAGGCTTTGGCGAGTGGGGGCTTTTATTTACTATTCCTTGTTGCCCCCACTAGAGAAAACTGGTGGTAATAAAGTAGAAGACTCAACTGGAAAGTGCATTAGACATCTGATAGGTGATTTGGGGGTTTGAATATTTTTTAACACAACAGGGTGAGAGGGTGGGGGTTGCAAGTGTGGGCTCTGGTTTTTGAATCCCAGCTCTCTCTTCTATTAGTTTGTTTACCTTGGACAAGTTGCATTATTTCTCTGTCCCTTGGTCTCTTGGTCTGTAAATTGGGAACAAGATTAATCCTTGGAGGATCATCGTCAGCATTAATAAGGGCTAAAAAAAATGTCATGCTTATTATATGTTAGGCATGATTCTAAGTGCTTTACATCTAAACATAGATGTTATGGTTACTATGGTGATCTTTATTTTGTAGCTGAGGAAAAGGAGGCTTGGTAGTGTTGAGAATTTTGCTAAGGCCACACAGCTAGGAGTGACAGAATTGGAACCCATCAGGGACTCAGAAAAGTGCCCAGCTTAAATTAGGCACTCAGAAATATGTGAGAAATCATTCTGCAGTTTCCTGGGAGGCCTGTCCCAGCTGAGTTTGGTGGTCAGTAGGCGGGCTTCTGCTTTTGTGTAAGAGGAGGGAGGGGGAAGGGCAGTAGGGGACAAACTACACAGTGCTTGGGAGGCTCCACTTCATGACTATTTGTCTGGATTTGTGAGAGGATTCTGGGAATCTGAGATACAAACAGCTTTGTTTTGGAGTCTTCGTGGACATCTTGAGGGAGTGGCTTCTCACTTCTGTGTGAAAAGTGGCCTGGCAACTCTACCCAGGTGAGGCATGAGAAGGTCACAGCCCTCACCCTGGGCTCACAGTTTCTGAAAGATGAATGCCCACCTCTGGTTTCCAGGTGAGCATCTTTGTTCTCACAAGATCACTGGAGGCCATGAGGAGTGGGAGGCAACCATGTGAGGAAGCTTCTAGAAGAATAGGATTGCAATCCGTGAGCTAGAGTAAAACAAGAAAAATGCTACACGAAGCCTGTTGCACACCCTTGAAACCTCTAGAAATAAGGAGGGAGAATTTAAAGGAGAGAAGCCAGGAGGCCTTTATCGTACAGATGAGGACAACAGGCATCTAAGAGTATTGCTCTCAAAGGGAACACACTGGAACTCTTCAAGGGGTAACGGGAGAAATATGGATCTATTTTAATTAAGCCATTCGCTATTTTATGGAAGGAATATACCGAGTGTATTGTTGGTATTAATTCCCTGGGACCTCCAGCCCACATCCTTCAGAAATCTGCATCCTTGCACTGTAGCTTGATTGATGTGAGAGGTGGAAGCTACAGACGAGCACCGAGTTATAATTCAAGTAGAATTTATGGCTCAGACTTGACACAAAATGGTAGTCCACACAAGTTTTCAAAACATACTGTATTTTTGTAGGATTCTACGGGATTTGCCATATGAATAGAAAGTACAGAAATAAGTGTTACTAAAAACAATATTTTTGTTATTGAACTGAGTGTAGTGTCCATCACATAGAAGCAGAAAGGTGTCCCTGAAACCTGTATCTATTCACAGTATAGGTATCTGTTGAACCTTTGTAGGGCATGTCTGGCTCTCTGGTATTATATGATGCCCAGAGCCCTGCTGGTACAGATGGATGTTCCATTGATGTTCTTAGAAGATAATGATGCCAGTGGTTTCTTTCTGTTCACTCACCAGAGAGCACATTGGGGAAATATATCTAACTCTCCTAAGAACAAATGACCCTCTGAGATGAAAAAGACTGATCTTCCTCCGCTACAGATATGGATCAGAAGGGCTCTAACCAGCTTCGGAGGTTAGAGGGATGTCAGTGTGTAGTATGGTGGCTACAAATTAACGTTATTTCCATCAAATTTATTAGAGTCTGGTCAAGGTTAATAAATTGTTGTTAATTTTTCATTGGCGTACTAAAAATATAGAGCAATAAATGATAATTTCTGCCACCTTCTTTAATGGATTTAATAACAATAATTGATTCTGGAATGTGACAAATAATGATGGAGGGGGGATTGTGTGAAATACAGGGAGACTGGCTGCTGCAAGGAGGAGTTTGTGAATATTCTCTCAGGCTGAGAAAAAAAACTTTACTTACAAAGGCATTTTCAAATAATCATCCTTTCTTGGTATTATACAATGGTGCCCTGTTATTGAGGATTGATAAACTGGAGTTGATGGTCCAAAGTTTGAAAAGCTTTATTACAGGTGTATGGAGAATGCTTAGTAACCTCGGGTCAGCAATGCTTAGAGAGTTTCAATGAGCTCTGCACGCTTTCCCAGAGTGATTTTCTAAAGTGATAAAATTCTAGCTCTTAAGTATAATGATAATATCCAACATGGTCTGAGGGCTCGGATCTGTGGAAGTAGTGGGGCGCAGCTGAGAAATCAGCCAAGCAATCTGGTACATGCAATGGACTGAATGTTTCTGCCTTTCCCCAGTTTCATATGTTGACTCCTAGAACCCAAGCTGATGGTATTAGGAGGTGGAGCCTTGGGAAGTCAACGGGATTAGTGCCCTCGTAGGGGGACCTCCGAGAGCTCCCTTCTCCCTTCTCCCTTCTGCCAAGTGGGGACGCATCAAGAAGATGATTGTGTATGAACCAGGAAACAGGCCCCTACCACACACCGAATGTGCTGACACATTCATCTTGGTCTTCTCACCCTGCAGAATAGGAGAAATAAATTTATGTTGTGGATAAGCTACCCCTTGTATGACATTTTGTTATTGTAGCCCAAACAGACTAAGACAGTCTCTGTCTTTGTTGTTTTGAGCAGTACAATATTAGACAGGCTGAATTTGCAGCTCTGAAACTGAGCATTTTTTTTTCCCATGGATGCTGAAAGATAAAGTATCGGGGAAAGACACATTGTTCTCTTCTTCACTGACCTTTTGAGTAAAGTTAAACTTGAGTATGAGGGTGCTGGTCCAGTTCAAAACAGTATCTACAGACACAAACAGATTTTTAAAAAGCAATAGTGGGACTCCATCTAGAATTTCTAATCTTGCTTTGCTTTCCCTGAATTTTCTTTTCTAGAATGGGACTTTGTATTTAACAGTAGAGTTTGAGGTTTTATTAAAAACGAAAAAGTTTGGAGTTCAGAATCATGTGGTGCAAAGTAAATTGGGTTGAATCAAGACCATAAATGGCTAAACAGCTATGTGGGGATGAAAGTCAAGTCAAAATCTCTCTAGAATATTTCCTTTTTTTTCTAATACATAGGGAGCTGGACTAGATCATCTCTAGGCTGATGTTTACTACGGAATTCTATGACTTGTAGTGTGAATCTGTTGGAATCTAGCAGTCTAGTGTTGTTGTGACTATTTTGCCCACACATCTGACATTCGCTGACTATAATGCATACAAAGGGCCCCTCCACTCCCAGCAGCACTAACACACTGATTAATATATTAGAGAAGCAGTAACCAAATGCGGACCGTACCAGAGCTTAACATGTAGCTGAAAGAGCAATTGCAACATCACAGGCAGAGATGACTATGGCTGAGATGTTTAAAAAAAATAAACAAAATAGTTAAAGAAACATAGTTCAAACCTGGTGCAGTGGCACAAGCCTATAATCTCTGTACTTGCGAAGCTGGGACAGGATGATTGCAGGTTCAAGGCCAGTACACAGTAACTTAGTAAGACTTGATTTCAAAATAAAAATTAAAAAGGGCTAGAGGTGTTGCTCAGTAGTAAAATGCCCCAGCACCACCCAAACAAGACAAAGCAATAATAATGAAAAACACAGTTCATTGATAACATCAAACTAGAGAATGCTGGGAAAAAACAAATCCTGCAAATAAAAGATGATAACCAGCTGTGTGAGGGGGCCCAGGCCTGTTATCCCAGTACTTGGGAGGATGAGACAGGAAGATCACAGGTTTGAGGCCAGACTTAGCAACTTAGTGTGACCCTGTTTCAAAATAAAAAGTGAAAAGGGATGGGAGTGTAGCTCGGAGGTAGAATGCCTCTGGGTTCAATCTCTAGTACAAAAAATAACTAAATAAAAAATCTAAAAAGATAGCATCTTACAAGTGGTTTTAAAAAAGAATAAAAGCAAAGGAGACAGAAAGACAGGAAGCGTAGGGGAGGAAGGAGGAAGGAAAAGGTGGGAAAGAGACGCAGATGGGAAGGAACAGAGCCATGAGGGCAAGGGGGTGCCGGCAAGCTCTGGTAGTGACTAAGAGAATGGACTTGCCCCAGCTGGGTCTTGCACTAATGGGGTAACATTGGGCAGATTGTCTCTCTGAGCCTCAACTTCCTCATCCACAACATGTGGCTAACCATGCTTCAGGTCTTTCTTTCCTTGAACGGTGTGTATGCCGCATTGTGATGTTGTGAGGTAGCACAGGTAGGGCACTGTCTCCCGACTTGGTCAAATCTCCAGGAACTTTAGTGGCTTCATTGTTATTGCTGCTGCTGCTGTTGTCAGGAATTAAATGTTCAAGTGTATCTAAAATTCTCTAAAACAATCCCTGGCACCTGGTAAGTAGTAAATGGCAGAAAGATAAAGGAATATAATTAACATTTATTAAAAATGTATTAATAATGGCCTTCAATTGTTGAGTACTATGTTGTTACGACCACAACCCGGCAGGGCTGGATTATGACTTCCACTTTATAGGTGAAAAACTGTGAGGCATAGAGGTTCATTGGTCTACAACCATGCTGCTGGGAAAATGCACATATTCAAAGATCTTTTTCTGTCTAGCTAGACTAATCCATGCTCTTTCTCCTGTAACTTACCCAAGCACTACATTTTGCCCTTTAATATTTAATAGTTTATTCATTTATTGCTTACAGTAACTCTGAAAGGTAAGTATCCTTTTCATTCAAAGAAAGTCCCAGAAAGATAATCTAAGCTTATAATTCTCAGATCCCAATGCCCACTTTCTTTCTGCAATAAGAAGATATGGATGAATCATTTTTACACTGTCAAATATATACTATTTTTTTTTTTTTGCGGTACTGGGGATTGAACCCAGGGGGGTTCTATCTTTGAGCTATACCCCCAGCCCTATTTTTTATACTTTATTTTGAAACTGGGTTTCACTAAGTTGCGGAGGGCCTCACTAAGTAGCTGAGGCTGGCTGCAGACCCGGATCCTCTGGTCTCCGCCTCCCAAGTACTGGGATTACAAAGCGTGTGCCACCACGCCTGGCTCAGGAGCTCATTCTTAACCATGGGTTCACTTTCTGTGGTTTCAGTTGCATCTGACAATATTAAATGTAAAATTCTTCAAATAAACCATTTCTAAGTTTTCTGTTATATGCCATTCTGAGTAGTATAATGCAGCCTTGGGCCATCCTGCCCCATCTCATCTGGGACATAAATCATCCCTTTGCCCAGTGTTTCTACACAGTATATGCTACCTGCCCTATAGTCACTTAGCTGCCATCTTGGTTATCAGATTGACTGTCCCAGTATCACAGAGCTTGTGTTTAATTAACCCTTATTTTACTTCATTAAGGGACCCAGAGAATAAGAGCAGTGATGTTGGCAATTAGATATGTCAAAGAGAATCCATTAAGTGTTTCCCTTTAATGAAAAGGTGAAAGTTCTCAACTCAATAGGGAAAGAAAAACATTTGTACCCTGAAGTTGTTACGGTTCATAGTAAGAACAAGTCTACCCATGAAATTGGGAAAAAGGAAACATAAATTAATTCCAGTTCTGCTGTCACATCTGAAACTGCCAAAATTATGACCAGTGTATGGTAAATGCTTAGCTAAAATGGAACATACATTGAATTATAGGGTTTGTTACTATCCTTGAGTTCAGGCATCCACAAGGGGGTCTTGAAATATATCCCTCATGGATAAGGGAAGACTACTGCATAATACTCTGTAGACCAGCACTGTTCAATGAAGATAAAATGGGAGTCAAATATATAAGCCACATATGCGATTCAAAATTTTCTAACAACCACATTTTAAAAAGTAAAAAAAGAAAAAAGCTAGTGAAATTACTTTCAGTAGCATATTTATTTAACGCAATATATACAAAATATTTTCATTCAAATATGTGATCAATATGAAAATGATGTATGAGGTGTTTCATTCCCCCCATGTGTATGTAGCATTTTACATTAATAGCACATCTCAATTGGGACTTGCCATATTTCAGGTATTTATAATCCACATGGGGCCAGTGACTACCATATTGGATCATGTAGCTTTAGAAAATTGTGTTGTCAATTTGGATGGTTCTGCAAGCTATGGAAGGCACTGAAGTTGGTAGCCATAGCAGAATTGTCACAATATAGAAAAAAAAGAAAAATTGTGATCAAAGATTTTGTGAATTAGTCCTGTGAATGAAATTTTGAGCTGGACTTGCTAAATCTACAAAGAACAACCTAACTTATTTTCACCTTAAGAAAATCTAATTTTTTAAACTTAGAACATGAACTTGGCTAAGTTTCCCTTTTTATAAGCAAATTTAAAAGAAAGGTAGGATTTCATGTAGAATAGGAGGAAATATTTCGAATTTACTTACTAGATATTTAGGGAATACAAAACAGGGAGATGGGAGAATGAGAATTGCAAGGATGTCATCAAAGCCTTTTATCAGCAAAGCTGTCACTTTATAGAGATGCAGCCATCCAACAGGTACTGCGCTGAGTTTGCTTTGGTGGAAAGCTTCCACTTGTAAGGTAATTTTATGAACTCTACTCAGAAATTCATGGGAAAAGCCAAGAGACTATATTACATGCTTCTGCCTCTTTTATTTACTTATGTCACATGAACCATATGTCAGAACTCTTAAATTTGGAGATTTTTAAGCCCCATGATGAACTAGATAATAGTTAAAGTTGACAGTAAGGGCCAAGGAGTTTCTAGAAAATGCTAAACCTCTGACATTTAGAAGCCACAGTTATATAATACTTTACTGGACTGCTTAAGAGAGACGTAGTGGTGTGCTAAGAGCTTTCTCCCAAACCGGGGCCATAACCAACTTCATTTTTATGTTCATAGCTCAAACAACCAAAATACGTGCTTGTTCCTGGGCTGTATGTAATAATTTTCAGTATATCCATATTTAAATATTCCTTCCTCATTTTGTAGCCCTTGCTTGATTTCTTTCATCTTCACCATTGCTTTATCAAACTGTCCTTATTTTTATTATAATTCTAGAACAATTAGAAATATCAGTAATTAAATTGCTGAAATCTGCCTCTGTAAAGTCGAGGAAGAACATTTCAATTCTATCAGTATGGGTGTTAATTATTTTAGGCAAGCTGTCATTTAGGCTTTCTAAAGTGGATTTTGTTCTTGCAGTCAAGAACATTGCTTAGTGCAGAATTAATTAATCATTATAAATATAAAACCTGCAGTATCAGCTCCTATGTTCAGAAAGGTTTCAAGAGGCAAGGTTGAAAGAGTCAATAGGCTGCTGAAGGGAATCTTATCATGCACCCCCACCCACGGTCTGATAAAAGGACAATTAAACTACGTACTTCATCTTTTTATAGGCCCTGACTTCAAGGATCAGTTCAAAAGCTGGAAGTGCCTGCTTTTTGCAACACAAAGTGTTTTGTTTTGATTTTTTTTTAGTATCTTCTTTTACAGAGATTTTTAAAAGCAAGATTGACAAGGAAAAGGATTCAAATGAGAATTTACTTTGGCTGAAGGGTGTGATCTGAAATGAAAAGGAAGCACAACTTCAGAAACAATCTCATTTTCATAGGGCTATCCTAAATAGAAAATGTGCCTTTAGTGGGCTCTGAGTTTCCCCAAGTACCCAGGAGGCTACTTAAGAAATGGCCTAGGCGATGCCCACAATAATTGTATTCCCCACATTAAGGCTCACAGTCACTCTGGTATAAGGGAAAAAACACCCTTTCTCCATTACCTTTCCTGCTGCTTTTAATAATGGCCTTAGAATGTTGCTTCAGTCCCTTCCTCGACAATGGAAACCAAAGTCCATCAAGTTACACTGGAATCCATTGACCATGGAGATCATGTCTATAAGGGTAAAGAAACCAATTGGCATAGCAATCTAGATAATGATGATAGTAACTAACATTTAATAAACCAACTATATGATAGCCATTCTAAGTGGCTAAATGTAATTGCCTTAGATAAGTGCTTTATATGTAATTGTCTCATTTAAGCCTTACCCCTCAAGAGCAAAGGGTTCTCCCCATACAGAAAAGTTTGCTCTATTTGTATATTATTTTGCTAATGTCTTAAGATTACAAAGCACTGTGTGTGTGTGTGTGTGTGTGTGTGTGTGTGTACATACATATACAGAGAGACAGATAGATACTGGTTTTTTGCAAGGCTCTCTTCTTTTTCTCTGTACTTTAATTGGTGCATTGTAGTCTCATATCACAATGTAGTTCAGAATGATGGGGACATACTGCAAGGCACTTTCTGAAGAACAAGGGAAAGTGCACTGCTTCTTAGACTAATGTGTAAGCAGACTATGTCACACTGCAGATTCTGGTTCTGCTGGTCTGGGTGCGGCCTGAGATCCTGCATTTCTAACAAGCTCCAGGTGATGCCTCTGCTGCTGGTTTGAACACCACACCTTGAGAAAAAGGGCAGACTCTACACTTAAAGCAATTTTGAAGTGATAAAGGGCAAAGGGCCACATTATAATTACTCTGAGGACCCTGTTAATAACTGCAGCATTGGGAAACAGGTTTGGCTTTGTCAAAAGAGTGACATTTGAGTTGGGCCTTGGAGCGTGGGCAAATGTAAGTGTGTGTTAGCCAGGTTACTTAGTATATTCTTACCAGCTAATGAGTTGGAAGAAAAGATGTAGAATGTGTCCTAAGCCATGATGAGGTGTCTTCAGAGCTTTTGCTTCTTTAGAAGATAATCAGTGGGGATGAATATGCTTTATTGGCGTCCACACTTGCATTGGACATGCTCTTTCAATCTTTTCTCTTTTTTTTTCTTTTTCTTTTTCTTCTTTAGTAATGGAAGCATCTACCTGTCTCTGGGCAGGCAGTGACAGAAGAGCAGGATGCACTCTGTGTGGTCCAGACCATTAATTATGCAAGCACCCCCTTCATTTTTTTAGTTTATTTAAAAGATACTGTTTTATGACTTATATCACAATAATTATGTTTCTAATGGGATTTTAATTGATTTTGAATCCAATTAAAGAAAACCTATTTTTAAAGCACTCTTTCAGTCACTGCCACTTGGAAGCCATGCCAGGCTGACACGCTGTAAGTCACTGGAGCATAATCCGAATGCGTTTTGGTGTGATCAGCTGGGGAGAATTTGAGAATGACCTATACATAATATTCTTTTACAAAAATTCCCTTGATGTCTTTTGTACTTCTCCAGACTATATCTATGCCTAATGAAATAAACAACCATTTTTACTGGAGAAAGTTCTATACTCTTTGGGGTAAAAGTTATTGGTTCTGTTTTGGGGAAAGAGACATTTTTTTCCAAGATAAAGAGTCTCTTTGTCCACATATTGTATCTGTAAATTAAGATTTTTGTTCCCTAAAGTCACATTTATTCTGAACTGCAGAGGGTGGTTTCAGATGGTTAAGTTTTTTTCTAGGCTTAGTTTAGTTACATTACTCACAAACCTAAATGTTTCAATGGTTCCTTTGTCCACTGGATAAACTATAGTCAAGGGTCCTCACAGTTAAAATTGCAACTGAAGTCCAAGTCAAACTCTAATATTTGCTACCCTTTTTCCCCCACCCTACATATTGTATATGCATTGCTATTGCTCCTTGTTCTTTTGGCCTAGAATAAACCCTTTCATAGTGTGACTTAATGCCAGTGGTCTGAAGCCTCACGGAACTTTCTACCACTGATATTTTTAAGTTCTGGCCTCAAGTAATGTCTAAGAAGCACAATAAAGGTGACAATTTATTTCTTTACCAGTGTTCAAAAAGTCAACCTACTGCAGCTCTGCCCATTTTGAGGTGAGCCTGAACAGGCATGAAAATGTTTCCTTTACTTATAACTAATCCCTGTCTCAGCAAAGCCTGTTAAGGCAGTCATCTGCAGAAAACCACACAATTGCAAGCTTTGTAAGCCCTGTGAAGCCCCTAATATCCACACAACTATTAATGCTTTATTTGTATTCCTGGTCCTTTACTGTCACCAATAAGGGTCAATGTTTCCAGGAGCCTGGCTGAATTGAAAGAGAAAATGATTTTTGCATGTTTCCAAAGATGGGTTTTACATCTGAAGATGTAAACTTGCCCGTGAAAGATCTTGAAAGCTGTACCTTGTAAGGAAGGAAGGCTATAACATATGACCCGGGAAGGAAAGCAATGTCCTCTAGGGTTGTTTAAAACAAAAATAGGAAGAAAAGGAGGGGAGAGGAGGAAAGAAGGGAACAGGGGAAGGCAAGAGAGAAAATGATGGGGAGAGGAGGAGGCAGAGGAAGGAGGAGGGGGAAGAGGAGAAAGAAGGAAGGGAGGAGAGAGAAGAGAAAGGAAGCTGAAGACATATCTAGAACCTGTTTTTGGTTTCCCCCGTGGGGCGAGTACCATAGTTAGTGGTGCCTTGCGTAGGTGTGGGAAAAAGGAAACTGTGTGCCATGTATCAAAAGGGAGGAAATGAGGTAGGAAAGAAGATATAAAATAGAAATGGGACAGATAGGGAAGAAAAAAGGAACCATAGTTTTAAATCTAAAAACTCTGTGATCAGCTGGCCATGGTGGCACATGCCTGTAATCCTAGTACTTGGGAGGCTGAGACAGGAGGATTGCAGGTTCACAGCCAGCCTCAGCAAACTAGTGAGGCCCTTCACAAATTAGTGAGACCCTGTTTTAAAATAAAAAAATAAAATAGGGCTGGGGGTGTAGCTCAGTGGCAGAATGCCCCTGGATTCAATCCCCAGTGCCACAAAACAAAATCAAACAAATAAACAAACAACTCCATGATCACCCTCCCTTCACTCTGAAGGCCTGTTTTCCTGCAAGCCTGAATTCTTGAAAGATCCAGTAAATCTTAAAGCACTATAAGCCCAATTAATTGGTGCCTATATATTTTGTTAGTTTACAGAATATTTTAGATTAAGAAGTCTAGAGAAAGATATTATTCAAAGCCCAAAGATTCGGATACAATCCAAGTGCCATCCATCAACCAGATCACACCAGCCTTGAAGATTCTGAGAACCAGACCACCATCCCTGCTCTGCCTCCACGATCAAAGGAGTCAAGCTCAGCCCTCCTCTCATGCTCACTATTTGCCCAGTCCGTGTGCTCAGCATTTACAAGGTTCCCTATAAAAGAAGAGCCAGGATCTCCCAGGGTTGCCTCTGTCTGCCTCTCTGTCTCTCTTCCACTCTGTCTCTCCCTGTCTCTCCTGTTCTCTGTCCTTGCTGGTCTCTGTCTCTCTCGCTTTGGAGATAGCCCACATGCCACGTGAGTGTGTACTTCTTGCTCCCCTAAATCAACCTGTCTGGCATTCTACTCTTCATCTTATAAATTCTTTTCCAACCTATGTCCAGGACATGAAAGTTATGGCTGAGGAAAAAGCTTAAGGGGCAGAAATCAAAGCAGCCCAGAGGGTCCCTCGAAATTTACTGTGGTCCAAAAACAGCAATTTAGAATATCAAGACCTTCTTTATTGTTGGGAAATGCTGAGGAGACTGGCTGAGTGGGCAAGGTTTCGTCTGAGGACCAGGAAGCTGCAGTGGGTGGTCTGTGTGTGTCCGCCATGGAAGAGCCATGGGCGACAGTGGTTGGTGTGTGTTGGTGATATACCGAAAGGGTCCAGACTTATATAGCCAAAGCCCCGTGGGTTCTGGTGCAGGTTATCCCATGGCCCAGTGGAAGAGTTCCATAGGTTCCCACAGTGGGCAAAACCACCCCCACTGGGGGCACTGGAAGGAAATATAGATATATAAAAGAATGCAAATTTATTACTGCATCTTCCTTTCTATTCGATTAAAGAAGGTAGATTTCCAGGGGGCATGGAGCAACTTCTTTTTTCTAAAAAGGGGGTGGTAAGCTAAATAAGTTTGGGAATCTATGAATTGGACATAGCGAGCCCAGTGAGGTCTGAGGGGAAAACAGACCTGAAAACTGCTGCCCTGGAAATACCTGGAGCAGGTAGGACCCCCTGGGATTTTAGATCCTGTCTAAGGAGAGAAGAAAAGGAAAAGGTGGGCAGAGATACTGAAAGCAAATAAATCAGTGAACAGCAAAACAATACCCCACCTCTGAAATATTCTCAGATCAAAAGATTTAAAATGGAGAGATTAAGTTTAAATAAAAGATGACAGAATAACCTTGATGTGGCACAATTGAATCTGGTGGATTAGGGCTCATGAGCAATCTGAGCTGCTCAATTCAACTTTTTTTTCTATAGAAAAATAGTTGCATGAGTCAGAGTATATAACCGTCAACTCATCTTTGCCCTATTTCAAATGTCACTTCTTCCCTGAATCCTCTGCCATACCTTCAGTTGAAGGTTTTCTCTTATTCATATGTACCTTTCCTATGTAACCTACTTTTAATTGTCTTGGTTCAGAGAAATGGCTTAACTTGTAGATTTACAGATTCACAGAATAAAAAAGGACCCGATGGGCCATCATTTAGACCTGCTTTCCATTCCACAAGATGATACAACCATCAAGAAGTTCCCTCATTCAATTTTACCCAGGCCAAGGTAGCTGTGCAGGGCTTTGCTCATTCTAGGCATAGTCAGTATGTGTCCGTAGTATGTCACCAAGATGTAACTTTCTAGCTTTGTAAAATGGAGAGAATAATGCCATCTTGTCAGTGGATAGCACTGACTCTTCCTTTCAACCGACCTCACATCCTTCTGGAAGGAATTGACATATCCTGGTGATAGAAAGGAACAGGAAGAACAATAAGCAAATTATTTTTATCATGTAGCTTTGTTGTTGATGTTGCTTTGTGTAAACTCATCTGGCTTGTGTAGAGCCTAGTCAATTTGAGGCTGAATGAATAGATTTCTAAAGTTGACTTCGACTTGACCTTACAGGCTTAGCTGAAACAGCAAGTAGATTATAAGGAAAGGAGTATTTTTATTTCCAATTAAAGTCCATTTCAAAATGAGCAGAACTATGATAGGCTGACTTTTTATCTATGTACGCGTAAGAATATCTTTATTGTTGTTTGCTTTCATTATGTTTTCACCTTGGACTTCAGAATAGGATTTGAAAATTCAAAGGGCATATAAGTCCTAATGGAACACAAAAAACTAGTGTTTTCTATTTGAAGCTTAAATTTTCTGCTAGGTATGAAGAACAATCTCTTAGATACCCGTAATGCTCCTTCTCTCTCTCCTCCTTTCCATCATTTCCCTTTTCCCTCCCCTCCTACCTCCTTTTCCTTTCCTTTCACCTCCATTTTCCAAAAAAACTATGTATAGACTCTGGAAGAACCCACACCTTGGTTCTGCATGGCTCATTTCCAGAGCCCTGGAGTCCTTAATTCTCTTCTCCCTCATCACATTGTTTCACTCTGTCTCTCAACTTGTCAATTACAGAAGTTCTGAAATGGATTTGTATTTCAGATGCCTGGTTTCAGTCTGTAAGAAGAGTGGGTTTAACTAATGAACAGAGATTAATGGGATGCTGTTAATCTGTTGGGAAATGGAAGAGAAAACATTGCATGAGATCATCACCAATGCAAAAGTTACCTAAACTGACTTGTCCCTGGAATGCTTTGTCTCAGAAGTCAGGTGATCCTGGGAAAGCAGACAAACAGAATTCAAATTGATTTAGATATGGGACCAGATCTTATGAAATCAGTTTAACTCTGGAAACAGCAGAGAGAAAACTGAGGTAGAATCAAAAAGTGAAAATAAAAAAAGTGAAAAATAAAAAAAATGTAGAGCTCTGAGATCACAAGAGAAAAAGGGGGTGCCCTAGTGTATAATTACTCTTAAAAATGTCATTAGAAAAAAAGCACAGAAGAGTTCAAGAATTTTAAATTCTATCTTGACTTCGACCACATTCTTATCAGGTAAGAGGGTAAAACATATTTTATTTCCCAATTTGTGAATTTGTTTCATAAATTTTGAGTGTTTTGAAAAAGGTATGAGAGCTTTTATTTTTACTCTTGCCCCAGGTCCTACAATTGTTAGGGGTAGACCCGCTGATGATCCATTGAACTAGAAATAAACATCTCACCATCATCATCCCTCTCCGCTTGGATTTCACCGAGTCTTTAGGGCAGCTGGGGCTGGGTTAGGGAACGTAACTTTGCGCTGGAGACTGGTGACTGGCATGTTCTCTAAATTGTGTGGATGGGAAGCATTGCCATGCTTAACTCTGTGTCCTATTAACTCTTTGGATGACTGAGAGAAAAAGGCACAAAGGAGACTTTGTATTAAACAAATTACTGAAAGACTCACCTTCATTCCAGGGCATTCAGTTCCTAGAGAAAAGCTCCAGGGAGAGATGAGTCTGGCTGACATGCAGCAGAATGAGACACTGGAAAAGGATGAATCTGACACTTTAACGTCAGAGTTTTTTGGGCTCTAATGTTATTGAACATTAACTTAAAAAAGCATGATGATTTAATCTTTGGACTTTATTTTTCTTTAGGAATGCAAAGATTTTATTATTTAAGTTTAAATTTGAAGCATTTTCAGATGCTGGTGTTGTAACGTTTAATACCTTTGTGCAGTTATGGGTTGTACTATGGGTTAACCAAACCCTTTGTGTATGGGTTGAATTGCACCCCTCCTCCAAATATATGTTGAAGTTCTAACTCTCTCTTCCTCAAAATGTGGCCTTATTTGAAATTAGGGTCATTGTAGACATAATTAGTTAAGCAAAGACAAGGTCATGCTAAAGTAATGTAACTTGTGTCCTTATAAGAAGAGGAAGGAAAGACTGCAAAAAAAGAGACCATGTGAAAACAGTCACACTGAAGGGAGAAGAGAGCCATAAGATGATGAAGACAGAGATTAGAGTGATGCATGTATAAACCGAGAACTTTAATGGTTGCCAGAAGATGCCAGAAGTTAGAAGAGGCAAGAAAGGATTAGCCTCTACTGCTTTCAGAGGGAACATAACCTTGCCAACATCTTAGCTTCAGACTCCTACCTTCCAAAACGGTCAACAATAAGTTCTGTTGTTTTAAGCCACCTAGTTTATTACAGTGATTTGTTACGGCAGCCCCAGGAAGCTAAGAGACTCTGGTAAGCTATGTAGGATAATTTATTAGACAAAATTTTGGATGGGAAATAGGCGAGACAATGAATTTGCAATCTTGGGTAGAATGCGACCATGGCATTTAATTAATTGACTATTTTGCTCCACCTCAGAGCTTTCTGTAGGGAAAAGCCTAGCTCCCTCCAGCTCTTCCAGAGAGGCAGTGGTGTGGGAAAACCACCTCGTAAAAGTGGGAGTAAGATTGTCCTAAATAAAATGCTAATCTTCTAATTTTCCCTTAGCTCCATCCATGGAAGTAGCTGCATTCTGGCTGGCATGGCTGAAAAATATTAGAAAAAAACCTCAATTTCCATTCCTTAAATTTCCAGGAGTAGCAGGAAGAGGAGTGATGGTAGGGAGGGAGGCCCTCTACACTTTTTGGTGGGTAAGTTTGAAAGATACACTTCTGATCATTCTCTTCCACTCATCTCTTATCTGCCTTTGGAGAAACATGACTTCTTTAACTAATGAGGTTGGGAAGAGGGTACTGAATAGTCATGACTAACTGTGTCCCAGTTTCTCCTTTTGGATCTAGCTACCTTCCTTATGAATGTTTTCTACTTTGGTCTTCCACATGGTTAGTTGGGTCTGTGTCTAATAGTTGGGTCTGTGTCTAAGCCTGGTTTCTAAAGGATAGGCTGGATTTCTGACTTTCTTACTAATCAGAAAAATGGCATGTGGTCCAAAGGTTCTGAGTAATGGTGGGTGTTAATCTCATCAGATGAGCCTTATTGTGGTCTACATTTTGGGGGAAGAACTAGCCTTAATGTGACTGCACATTGATATTGGTTTCTTCTTTCCACATTTGTCTATAATAAAGGAGATACTTTGTCTTTCATCTATCTAATTTTTCTGTCCATTTCTTAAGAGATGTGTATAGATATAGGTATGATTGTTTACCATTCCCAAACCAATCATATGTTAAAGAGTTTATCCAGTATAAAGCCTGATAAAGCCAGGTATGGTGGCGCATGCTTGTAATCCCAGTGCTTGGGAGGTTGAGAGAGGAAGATCGCAGGTTTGAGGACAGCCTCAGCAAGTAGTGAGACTTCCATCAACCTAGTGAGACCCTGTTTCGAAATAAAAACATAGAATGGGGCTGGGGGTATAGCTCAGAGGTAGAATGCCCCTGGGTTCAATCCCCAGTACCATACACACACACACACACACACACGCACACACACACACACGCACGCACACACGCGCCTGACAAAAACACAATGGAAGCATTTATGGAGTGAAACACAACATCAATCTTTTAATCAGCCTTGGATTCCAGTCCTGCTTCCTTGACTGGCTAGTTATTGACCCAGTTACTCAACCTATCTGAGCCTCCTCTGTAAAATATGGATAACGTAACCTATCTCACAGGTTGTAAAGATTAAATAAGGTAAGATATATAACTTCCTTCCTTCATTATCTCTCTATGTCACTGAGGCTGGCATATAGTAGAACTCTACTGTGAGTTATTTTCCTTATTTCTCTTCTCCCAAACAAGTAACGTTTATTTATCTTCCCCCCTCCACTCCCACATAAATATCTCCTCTGCACATTCATAGCACTTATTTCACTTCATCAGAATCACTTGACCTATTGTTGAGGGAGGAACATGTTTTGTTGGGAATGCAAACGATCCAGTGCACCATCTATCATATAAACACTCAATGAAAATTATGCTTTTCCTTTTTTGCTCACCAATACCAGACCCCTGGAACTCTGGGTTTTCCCTTATGATATACCTGCAGTTTAGAGTGTGATAAAATTATTCTAAAAATATCAGTCTCCTCATTTGCAAAATTGTGGGATTGTATCATAAGATTGGTAAGAAACCTTTTGGTTAGAAAATTCTAGTTACATAAGATGCTACAGCGTTATTACCCTTGAAACTATTTTGTTTGCAGCCCTTGCTCCATGTAATTTCCCTAATAATTAGCCACGGCTGCATTGATAGTGCTTTCATATTTTTCTTGCATTGTATAGAATGATAGAGAAAAATAGAATTCTTTTCCTTTATCAGCAAAACCACAAGAAATATGACCTAAGCGGGTTATTATAAAAACCACACAGAAGCAAAAATGCCCTATATAAACGTGCAATTGCTATGCACGTAGGCTGCATTGATTAATTATTTCATTCAGTTTGTATTTACTGAGTTCTACTCCACAAGCCCCATGGGTACTGGAGCCATCAAAATGAATGAGCTTTGCTCCTTGCCCTTGACAGGCTTCTGATCAAAACAGGGGGAAAATTGCAGGGTGGTAGCCATCGAAGACATATCACCCTCACATCAGTCACTGTTCAACCGGAGAAGCAGAACCAATAAGAGGCATGTAGTAAGAGATTTGTTACAAGGAATTGGCTTACTCAATTGTGTGGACTTGTCTAGGTAAGCCCCAAATCCATATGGTGGGTAGGCAGGAATGGTTGGCTGAAATTCATGGGCCTGAGTGGAAGCTGCTCTCCACAGGTGAGATTTCTCCTTCATCAGAAAGCCCCAGCAGTATTTTTTTTTTTTTTTGGTACAGAAGGTTGAACCCAGAGAATCATTCTACCTCTGAGCTACACCCTCAGCCCTATTTTACTTTCTCATTTTATTTCTTTCTTTCTTTATTTATTGTGGTACTGGGGATTGAACACAGAGGCATTCTATCTCCTGGCTACACCTCCAACCCAATTTTATTTTTATTTTGGAAAAAGGTCTTGCTAGGTTGATGAGAGTCTCACTACTTGCTGAGGCTGTCCTCAAACCTGCAATCCTCCAGTCTCAGACTCCCAAGTACTGAGATTACAGGCATGCAACATCATGCCCAGCTTTACTTTTTATTTAGAGACAGGGTTTCGCTAAATTGCTGAGGCTGGCCTCAAACCTGTGATCCTCCTATCTCAGCCTCCTAAGTACTAGGATTACAGGTATGTGTTATCATGCCCGGCTCTCAGCTACTCTTAAAGGCTTTCAGTGGATTGACTCAGGCACACCTAGATTACCTAAAGTAACTTCTCTTACTCAAAGTCAACTTGTCATGGAATTTCATCCTGTTTACAAAGTGCTTTCATAACTCCACCTAGTTTAGTGTTTGATTGGATAACTGGCATCTAGAGCCTAGTCAAATTGACTCAAAAACTCAACCATTGTAACCGTCATTTGTAAAATTCTTATGAATCAGAGATTGGATGTAGAGGCCTCCCAAACTTGTGGATGATGTCTGGTGAGAAAATGTGTTACTTAAAGTGCTAACACTTTCACCCCCCAAATATGATCACTGTTTTTCCCATGTCTTCAAAGATTTGGCACTCTTGTTGCTATTGTGTCTTCAGGAAATAATTAGGGGGTAAGGTGAATTTTATAATACTCCTTGTGTGTAGAGGAGGAGAAAATACAAATATTAAATATGGATATTAAGAATATGAATGACTAGTTTTAAAACTACTTTTTTATTTATTGGATATCACTGGGTCAGTTTTTTTAAAGTTGGATCATGAAACACTAGTTTCTTGAGATGAAATGCCTATATTTAGTATAGTTATCTGTATATAAAATATGTGTTTCATAAAATATATAAATATTTGTATATACATTTGTATGTAAATATGTCTTAGAAATTTATACATTATATATGTGTACATATACTTTATATATGTGTGTATGTTCATCTATTTATATATAGAAAATTTCCATAACAAATACATGGGATAAATATTGGATAAATTGCAAAAGACTTCTTTGAAAGGCTTCAGAGCCTTTCCTGTGTTGAAATTGTTATCATCTTCAAAAAGGAGATTTGGAAGTTAGCACAGGTTAATTCTTTGGATTATTATTTATTAAAATGCACCTTTTTTAGTGAGTGTGGTACTGGGGGTGGAACCCAGGGGCATTCTATGTCTGAGCTATACTCCCAGCCCTATTTTATGGTTTTATTTTGAAACAGGGTCTCACTAAGTTGCAGAGGGCCTTGCTAAATTGCTGAGGCTGGCTGTGAACCTGTGATCCTCCTGTCTCAGCCTCCCAAGTACTGGGACTACAGGCTTGTGCCAATTGTACCTTTAAAATCCTAGTAATAAAATATTGTTTATGGAGAGGGGAATGAGAAAGGTTAGCAATTAGGCAGCTTTTAAATCCCACTGAAGTTGTGTCAGGACACACCAGGGGTGGAAGACAGCTTAAAGGTTGTCAAGTTCAACCACTCATCCAATGGATAATACTTTTATTTTCCTTCAATCACACAGCTGGTCAATACCTCATATATAAAAGAAACTGCAGAGTCTGACAACATGATCCATCACATTGTCTTCATCATTATTTTGATAATGTCATTTGTCATTGTCAAATGTCTCCAGCAAAAATATTTCTAAAAAGAAAACCAACAGGCTAAGAGAGAAAGCAATGCCACTCAGCCTGGTCTGCCAAGCATGTACAGAGTGTCGGTTACACGCAGGGCAGTAGCACCTCGTGACCCTCTACAGGGGACATGGACACGCCTCAGACTAATTGCTACAATGCGTCACTGGCCATGTCCAGGTGTAAACAAATTTGTACCAAAACACAAGTGGGTGAGGCTATTTTGGTTTTTTTAAATTGTAAAATTGCATGTATGGGGCTTCACAGATGTCTTAGCTTTTGAGATAGAGAGAGAGAGAGAGAGAGAGAGAGAGAGAGAGAGAGTGTGTGTGTGTGTTACTGGGGATTGATCCAGGAGCATTCTACTTCTGAGCTCCACCCTATCCCTATTTTATTTTTGAAACAGTCTCACTAAGTTACTGAGGGCCTCTCTCAATTGCTGAGGTTATCCTCGAACCTGCGATCCTCCTATCTCAGCCTAGTAAGTATTGGGATTACAGGTGTGAGTCACTCTGGCTGAGATTGACATTTTTTTTTTTTTTGCGGTACTGGGGATTGAACCCAGGGGCGTTCTACCTCCACGCTACCACCCGGCCCTATTTTTTATACTTTATTTTGAAACCGGGTCTCATGAAGTTGCGGAGGGCCTCACTAAGTAGAGAGAGAGAGAGAGAAAGAGAGAGAGGGCTGAGGCTGGCCGCGAACCCTGATCCTCCGGTCTCTGCCTCCCAAAGTACTGGGATTACAAGTGTGCACCACCACGCCCAGCTCTGAGATTGACATTTTTTATCAAAGTTCACTAAAGCCGGGCGTGGTGGCACACGCTTGTAATCCCAGTACTTTGGGAGGCAGAGACCGGAGGATCCAGGTTCGGGGCCAGCCTCAGCTCTCTCTCTCTCTCTCTCTCTCTCTCTCTACTTAGTGAGGCCCTCCGCAACTTCGTGAGACCCGGTTTCAAAATAAAGTATAAAAAATAGGGCCGGGGGTGTAGCGCGGAGGTAGAATGCCCCTGGGTTCAATCCCCGGTACCGCAAAAAAAAAAAAAAAAAGTTCACTAAATTCTGGGAAATGAAGGAAATTCCATATTTCCTTCATTGAAGGAAGAATGATAAGAATGATGAAGATAAGGAAACACCCAGTAGTGTCAAAGAGTACCGGGATGATTTGGGGAACTGAGTGTTGAATAGAATCAGAACCTAGAAGCCGGGCATGGTGGCGCACGCTTGTAATCCCAGTACTTGGGAGGCTGAGACCGGAGGATCCGGGTTCGCAGCCAGCCTCCGCTACTTAGTGAGGCCCTCCACAACTTAGTGAGACCCTGTTTCAAAATAAAGAATAAAAAATAGGGCTGGGGGTGTACCCTGGAGGTAGAATGCCCCTGGGATCAATCCCTAGTACCGCAAAAAAAAAAAAAAAAACTAGGATGAGTATTAGATGAGAGATGGAAGGCATTGTGGGTTGAATTCTGTTCCCCCCAGACTCATATGTTGGGGTTATAACACCCAGTGCCTCAGAAAGTGACCTTATTGGAAGACAGGGTCTTTAGAGAGGTAAACAACTTAAAATGAGGTCATTAGAATGGTCCCTAATCCAGGATGACTGGTATTCTTATAGGAGGAAACCCAGGACCAAACACACTTGTAATGAAACTGATGTGCAGGAACACCGGGCGAGGACAGCTGTGTCAGCCACGGGGAGAGGCCTGGGACAGATCCCTCCCACTCAGCTCTCAGAAGCTACCAATTCTGCCAACATCTTGATTTTGGACTTTTAGCTTCCAGAGAATATGGGACAGTAAATTTCTGTTGTTTATGTCACCCAGTCTGTAGTATATTGCTGTGGCAGTTTGAACAAATGCCTGCAGGAGATGAAGCAGGAAATGCAAATCTGTGCTGGACGGTGGGAGCCCTTCCACCGTGCATTCAGCAGTCTGAGCCTTGGACATTTCTCAAGTGGCCTGAGCTACCTTAGCACGCTGGCTTTGCAGCGGAAGTGGAAGGACGCTAGGCTGGAGGAGAGGCGAGCAGCTGGGAGCCAGAGCCCAGTGCTTCCTCAGCGGGCCAGGTGGAAGATGCCCAGGGCCTGGATCAGGTGAGGAGCTTTGGGTAGGGTTTGCAAAACATCGTGTAGGTAAACCTGATGCCCCCCAGGACACAGACGGCAAGGAAGGGGAAATAAAACAGCTACCGGCTTTGTAATAGTTTTCTCCTCCGATTGAGCAAAAGGGGGTAAGAGTTCCCAGTTGCAAGGGCAATGAATTGGTTTTATTTATTTATTTATTTATTTATTTATTTATTTTTGCAGTACCAGGGATTGAACCCAGGGGCATCCTACCTCCAGACTACAACCCCAGCCCTTTATTTTATTCTTTATTTTGAAATAGGGTTTCACTAAGTTGTGGAGGGCCTCACTAAGTAGCTGAGGCTGGCCGCGAACCCGGATCCTCCGGTCTCAGCCTCCCAAGTACTGGGATTACAAGCGTGTGCCACCACGCCCGGCTAATGAATTGGTTTTAGATGCTACTCTTCCTATGGTCCATATGGCTTTGAAGATATTGCTCCTGCTCTTTCCCTCACCTCTCTGCTCTCTCTACTCCATCCATTGGCTTCCTTTGTTCCTTTCCCCCCCCTGGCTTTATTGAGATGTAGTTGACAAATAAAAATTTTATGTATTTAAGATATAAGCATAGTGAGGAGATGTAATCCACATACATATCGCACAGTGAGGAGATGAGAAAACAATTTTACGCATTTAAGGTATAATCAGGATGTTTTGATAGACACACTCATGGCACAGTGGTTAGTTACAACAATGAGGCTGAGCAAAATATCCAGCACCTCATGTGATTCCCTTTGTGTGTGCACTAAGTCCCATTCTGTAGCAAACTTCAAGTGTACAATATATTATTATTAACTGGGGTCACCATGCTGTGCATTAGGTCTCCAAAATTCATCTTCCAACTGCAAGTTTGTAACCCTTTGGTCAATATCTCCCCATTTCTCTTAAACTCCAGCTCCTAAGCCACCATTTTATTCCGTTTCTGTGAGTTCCACTGTTTTAGATTCCACATATAACTGAAGTCAAACGGTACTCATTTTTTAATTAATTCATTAATTAATTTTTGTGGTAATGGGGATTGAGCCCAGGGACATTCATTCTACCTCTGATCTACACCCCCAGTTATTTTTTTTTTTTACTTTGAAACAGGGTCTTACTAAGTTGTTGAGGGCCTCCCTAGGCTTCTGAGACTGGCCGTGAACTTGCAATCCTCCTTTCTCGGCTTCTCAAGTACTGGGATTACAGGCATGGGCCACCATGCCCAGCTTTTAATTCTATTTCAATTATTTCTTTATTTCTCTTAGCAATATATTCTCAAGGTTCATTCATATTGTCACAAATGGCAGAATTTTATTCTTTTTTAAAGCTACATAATATTCCATTTTGTGAGTTTGTGTGTGTGTATGTGTGTGTGTGCGTGTGTGTGCGCACCCATGTGCGCATCACATCTTCTTTATCCATTTGTCTATCAGCAGACACTTAGGATGTTTCCATATCCTGGTTACTATAATGCTGCGATGAACACAGGAGTGTAGAAAAGTCTCCCAGATAGTGCCTGGCTTCCTTGGTGATCAGTAAACATACCGTGTTCTGTTCCAGCAGGGCTTTGGCATTGGCAGATCTCACTGTCGGGAAGACATCTCCCCGGATCATCAGCTAAGGACCACCCCCATCATCCTGGTATTGGTGCCCATGTCACTCCCTAGAGGGGCTGACTCATTTCTCCAACACTCTGCCACCTTGGTCCTTTGAGCCTCCATCCTGTTTGTTTTTCTTCAAAGCCCTTACACTCTGAATTCAGACTGTTTTCGTTTATTTTTTCTTTGTTTATTTCTAGCCTCTCGTCTTCAACTCCCAGGCCCACCTATATGCACACGCCAAGTGTGAACCTGTCTCTCTCACACTATTGCTTCTTGCTGGAGTCTGACAGTTTCCAGCACTTAGGAGGTGCTCATTAAGTGGTGGTGGAATTAGTTAATTACTAGGTTTGAAATTGAGGTATATCTTTGTAATTTTCAAAAAGTTGAAAACACTTCAATGTTTTATATCATTTTACTTTCACTAAAAGGGAATAATATTTTGGCTAATACATTTATAGCTAAAGACATTACTTTAATTGCAATACTTTAAAAAAAATTGCATTTTGGAGCTGGGCACGGTGGTGCATGCTTGTAATCCCAGTGCTTGGGAGGCTGAGACAGGGGAATCATCGCAGGTTTGAGGCCAGCCTCAGTTACTTAGTGAGGCCCTCTGCAACTTAGTGAGATCCTGTTTCAAAATAAAGAATAGAAAATAGGGCTGGAGGTGTAGCTCGGAGGTAGAATGCCCCTGGGTTCCATCCTCAGTACTGCAAATAAATAATAAATAAATAAATAAAATTGCATTTCAGAAGGTATAACAACATATATCGGTGAATTATGAAAAAGATGAGCTTTTGATTTCACATGTTCTCATAGAAAATATTTTAAATCATATTATATTTAAAAATGAATAAAACTCTGGACAAGACAGTGGAAGGGAGATTGTGGTCATGTCCCTCCTATGGCTTGATGAGCCTGTGAGGTGCGTTGTTGGGCGACAGAGGATGAGGCAGCCTCCGACCTCTGCGTAGCTTAAGCATTTAGACACCTGATGGCAATCTTTCATTAAATTTGGTGTAGCAGCAGCCATCCTGGCAGGTAGGAGAGAACACAATTTGTTTTTCTTCAGCAATCTTCATACCAAATGTCTGAAAATGTTTCCCAGTGACAGACAGAAGTGAGAGTTTAATATCTTTCCAGATGAGCATGGTGGCTTTCATCGAGGGAAAATGATGTGGGTGGATGAGTTCAATGAAAAGTGAAGAAAAGAGGAAGGGAAAATGAAGTTTATGCATGGTCCAGAGACATTTAGGGACTTGGGCAGACTACTTAGAGAGAGAGCAGGATGTGATGCTAATGGGCAGGAAACAAGCTTGGGGAGATTTATGTTGTGTTAAAATGCAGTATAATCTGGTGCGGCAGCTCCCTCTCCCTCCTTCCTCCTTCCTTGATTTCTCCCTACTGCTCTCGCCTCGGGCTGGGAATAAAAAATATAGTTTTGGGCAGAAGGGTGGATATTTCTCTCCAGCTAGAATGCAAAGTACAGGATTGAATGAGAATGTGAAACAGCAAACTTTTGTCTCCCTGCTCACTCATTGGGACAATATTTTCTGTGACCTTGATGATTGAAACGACCAATCACCTACTATGTGCTGAAACTATAGGACTGTCTTCAGGTACTGAAATACCTAAGTCAGAGGGGATGTAGTAACTTCCCCAAGTCTGATTGGTAGGTAGGTGGAGCAAAATGGCTGTGTTTAGTGGTGAGACCCAAGCCCTCACCACTAAACACAGTGCCTTCCTCTGTGCTTAGTGCCACCTTATCTCAGATCTTCCACAGTAGGAAGGACCCTCTGCATGCTGACAATGCCCTGTTGAATTTTCCAGTGCAAAGGTTCATCTCATCAAAATCTATACCCAGCTACACGAAGCCATCTCATCTCAAGTACCTAGCGTCGCAAACTTACCCAAGACTGAACTCTGTCTCATTTTACCTTAGCTTACCCAAATCCTCTCATTTGAGAATAATGCCACATCTATGCAGTCCTTATTCCTGGCACCTCCCACTTCCTAACACCTTTATGAAAATACACACACAGTCCTCTCTCTTCTTTCTCCAACATGTATCACAGCTATGTCCCCGTGTCTTAGCCCCACAAGCTTTGACCATGACACCATCACCTGGACCACTACAAAAGAGTCCTTTTCAATTCTTTTTTTGTTGTGAAATATAATATGTGCACACACACACACATTCTATTATATATATATGTATATGTATATACATATATATATAATAGAAAAATATAGAGAACTTAAATGTATTGTTTGAGTCATAATATAATAAAATGGCATCCCTTTATCCACTAACCAGTTTAAGGTTAGGCTATCACCAACATATTAGAAAAATTCTTGAGTGCATCTACCCCCTGCCTCTCCCCATCAGAAAAAAAAAAAACACCTAGAGAATTGTTTCCCTGAAA
Organism: Glis glis; assembly: GCA_004027185.1. Lineage (NCBI taxonomy): Eukaryota > Metazoa > Chordata > Mammalia > Rodentia > Gliridae > Glis > Glis glis. The sequence goes on from PVJS01000807.1 coordinate 43,748, forward strand.
TTTATTTTCACACATTCAGCCATCTAAGTACTCAGAATCTTCTGCAGCCCTGGTCCAAGTGGGCTCAGCTCCTGCTGGAGCCAGCAGCAGACCTTATTGTCATTTACATGATGGTGGTTTTGCAGACATGAAGAATGAAAAAGTTGGGGGGGTCATTGGAGATTCCAGTGAGATTTCCAAAGAAATCCTGGATGCCTGGCAGTGTGTGGCAGGATCAGGGTCCTTGTTGGAGGTCCCTGAGGGGTTGAAACTGAAACTACAATGGAGACCCCAAGTTATTAGAGATGCTAAGAACATGGAATGCCTGCTGAGGGAAGCCCGAGCAAGCCAGCAAGCAAGCCAGCCCAAGAGAGAGGCCATGTGGGCTGCAGCTAGCAAAGTCATGGACGTAGGGCAGCCCAAGCCCTCAGATGCCCACACCCTGCTACCATGCGCCCGGGATGCAGGACATAGATCTACAGGATTTAATGTTTGCCCTGCTATTTTTTTATCTTGCTTTAATCTGATTCTCCTCCACTATTTTCCTTTTCCTCCCTTTTGAAATGGGGATATTTATCCTATGCTATTAAATCTTGTATGTGACTTGTTCTTTTGAATTTTATAGGGGCTTATAGCTAATACTTGGTTTTGAGTCTTAGAAGAGACTTTGGACTTGTGGGCAGTGTTAGAAATATTCAGACTGTGGGGACTCTTAGGCATGGACTGAATGAATTTTGCATTTGTGAGATGGATCTGAGCCTTTGAGGACTAGGGAAAGAATGTTATGGTTTGACTCTTAAATGTTCCCAAAGATCATGTGTTGAAGGCTTGGTTGCCATCCTGTGGTGCTATTGGGAGGTGGTGGAGCCTTTAAGAGGTGGGGACTAATGAAAGGAAGTTAGGTCATTGGAAGCATGCCTTTGAAGGGTATACCAGGTCTTTGGGGCCTCCTCTCTTTGTTCCCAGATACCCTGGGAAGAACAGACCTTCTCTGTTCTACACTCCTTTGCATGATCTACTCATGATAGATTGCTTCACCACACGAAGTGGTCCCCAAGCAACTATAGGCTGAAACCTCTGAATCCATGAGCTGAAAAGAACCTTTCCTCCATTAAGTTAATTTATCCAAGATATTTTGTCTCAGCAATGGAAAGCTGATGAATGTAGGGGTGGGTAAACTGCAGTCCATGAGCCAAATCAGATCCACTGTCTGTTTATATAAAGTTTTATTGGCACATATTATCTATATGTCTGTTTTATGCTACAATGACAGCATTGAGATATTGCAGCAGGCACTATATTGCTTATAAGTCTAAAATATTTCATACTTTATTGGTGTTTTCAGATCCATAAAGTGGGAAATACTTTGCAGGAAATATTTGGTGACCCAAATATTTGAACTTATGTAGAAAATATTTGATGACCCCTTTTTATAAAGAAATTTTGCCCATGAGCACTATGAGGCATGTACAAAAATATTCACAACAGCATTGTTTATAAGAGCTAAAAGCTCAAAGCAACTCAAATAGTGATCAACAGGAAAAAGAAACAACCATATTGTAGTGTATTTATTCAAGGAAATACAATACAATTATGAAAATAAAGTAGCTACCAAAGTCAACACAAATCAAGTAGGAATCTGTAATCCTACAGTTTTCATAGTCCCAAAGGATATGTTATGATTCCATTTTTCACATTTAAAAACCAAGCAAAGCTATAATACATTATGTGGGTATACATATATATGTGATAGAACTATAAAGAAGAACAAGAGAATAATTAAATTCTAGGATAGTGTTTTTTAGGGGGTGGGGTAGGGATGGAATCCAGCATGTGTATGTGTATATCCTACCCAAGTTTGTGATTTATCTTTACCTTTCTTGGAGGATTCTTTTGATAAAATGAGGTTTATAATTGTAATAGTCAAATTCATCATTCTTTTTTTTTCCTATAGATTGCTTACCTTGTGAATTATTTAAAAATCTTCTCCTAAAATTGAGAATTCTTTTCCACATAAATCTTGCAGCTTTTTTTTTTTTGGTACTGGGGAATGAACTCATGGGTATTCTACCTCTGAGCTATACCACCATCCCTATTTTATTTATTTTTTTATTTTGAAACAGTGTCTCACTAAGTTGCTGAGGCCCTTGCTAAATTGCGAAGGCTAGCCTTGAACCTGCGATCCTACTGTCTCAGCTTCTTAAGTACTGATATTACAGGCATGTGCCACCATGCTCAACTTGCAGTTTTTACTACTGTCTTTCACTTTAATTTTTGTATATGATGTGAGTTACACATTCACTTTTTCATAGAAACAACTAATTGCCCCAGCACTGTTTATTGAATAATCCCTCCTTTCTCACGGATCTATAACTCCCATTCAGTCATTCATCAAATTTCCACGTATGTCATGGGACTGCCTCTGAGCTTCTACTCTCTTCCACTGGTTTTTAACAGCCTTTTAATGGATCTCTCTCATTCCGCTTATTTCCTGTTCAAACCACTCTCCACTCAGCAGCTGGAGTGAATTTTATGTGTGTGTCTGAGTGTACATGGGTGTAGGTATCTATGTGTGCAAATGTTCCAACCACTCAAGTTTTCTTTTAAATTGCCCATTTCTCTGCCTGTGGCTTCTTAAAGTTTATACAACCTTCTCTTAGACAGACTCATTTTCTTTTTCCATCATCCCTATCCACAGATAAAGAAACTGAAATTTAGAAAAGGCAGAGGAACTTCTTACATTGAGGAAAAGCAGAACCTGAGTTCAGTACAGCCTCTGCAGCAGAATCCAGTGACATTTCTACTATACCTTAAATTTTAGAAGCTCTCTTTTGCCATTTTCTCGAGTATTTGTCTATTTTTTCTGGGTTTAACACTTTGCATTTAGAATTTTTTAGTGATTTTACATTACTTTTTTGTTACTGAAGATTATTTGCACTTCAACTATTTTCAGAGTGTTTCTCCTCATTCTTCTTTTCCTTTTCTGGGTATTTTGTACAAAACTGGTTTTCCAAGGCCTGTCTTCTGTTTCCTTCAGTGTTAAAAGAGTCCACGTATTTCTCCTTTTATGCATCTGAAGCATCTTCTACGTCTTTATTCCTAGCCTTCTCCATTCACATTCTACTACCCAAGGATGGTTATAATGCATCTTCTTTTTATTCCCTCCCTCATCTTTCATGTAGTCTCGCCATGTTCACTCTTCAGAGATAAATCAAGACCATCAGAGAGCTCTACCTTCAAAGAGCATGCTATCCCAAAACCTAGCCCTCGTTACCTATAATTCAAAACAAAAGCCATGTTAACAAGATGTATTAGTAAGACAAATATATATTACAAAATGACACCAATCCTAAATATACCCTTGAATTAAGACATGCTCTTTGTAGATCCTCTGATTCTCTCTCTCTTGTCCCTTTCTTTCTGTGATTGCTTTTTCTTTATGGTTGCCCTCTGCCTCTTGGGGAATCCTCCACTCCCTCCCTTTCTAGCCCTACAGTCCCCCTTCACTTCCTCTGGGCAGGCATCCCCACTGAGCTTCCTTATCCCACCCCTACCATCCTGCATGCTTCCCTTTCTAGCTGTGCGGGGACCCTTTTATTGCTACGCCATGAGTTATGCTGCCTGATCCCTCATAGAAAGCATATCCTTGATCACCAAGCCCCAAGCATTCTCACTGGAACCACATTCCCCTCCAGGCCTCCTAAAGTCATTCTCCATACAACAACCAGGGAATCTTCAAACCGGCAAGCCAGTTTTATTCCCCTTTATGGCTGCCTTTCATACAGTAAAATCCAACTCCATGTGCTAGTTTACGATGCACATATGAACTGGTCCTGCCTACATCTCCTGCTTTTTCTTGCCCCATTCTTCCCACTGGTCACTATGTTTGGCTGAATAAGCCTTTTCCTCCCACAGGGCCCTTGAACTGGCTGCTCCTTCTACTTAGAATTCTCTCTCTCTCTCTCTCGACCAATAAGCGTTGCTGATTCTTCTTGTTATTTTGTTTTCAGCTTACATGTCTCCTCTATCAGAGCAGCCATCTCTTTGTATTGCCTCAATGGGACTTGCCCTATTCCTTTCTGTCGCATCAACTTAATGCTGAAGAATCCCCATCATTATCTGATCTTTTCCTGTTTGTTTATTAGATGTTTGGACCCCACTAGGGTATCAGTTTCCTAAGCACTAAGGCCTTGGCTCTCCTTCACTGTTGTAGTGCAGGTGTCATACCTGCCATGTTAGCTGTCTTAGCATTCTCACTGCCGTGATCTAAATATCTCACACATAAAACTTAGAGGAAGAAAGATGCATTGGGGTTCATGGTTTAAGTTCACAGAGCCTGCTCCAAAGCATAAATGGCTGTGGTGGTGGTAGCAGGCTGCATGGAGGGAGGCTGCTCTGGTGTCATGGAGGCTGAGAGCAGAGGGAGGGAAGGAGATGAAGGACATATATAATCCCCAAGGCCACACTCCCAGTTACCTACCTCCTCCAGCCACCCCCTACATACCCAAGTTACCACCCAATAAATCCATTCAAATTATTAATCCATCAATGGATTTATCCACTGATGAGATTAGAACCCTCATGATTCAATTATTTTACCTTCTAACATTTTTGCATTGCCAAACCATGAGCTTTTCCTGGGGAAATTCTGTGTCCAACCCATATTAGCTAAATGAATACATGGACTTGATAAAGTTTTCCCATATTTCTTTTAACTTTGCAAATATATTCTCTAGATTTGATTAAAGCATGATTTCAATAAAATCTTATGTCTGCCACATAATGAAATCTATGAGTCACATGATAATAGATAACCAACCAAGAGTCTCTTCTTGACTCTTGAATTGTCTTGACTTCTGAAAAGAGTGAATATTATTTACCTCAATTTTCTTCTAGTTTTCCCATCTTAAAAGTGACACTCCCTTCACCCAGTTGGATAAATCAGGATAACTGAGAATTATCCCCAATTTTTCTTTCTTCATCAATCCCTACATCAAGTCAGTCACCAACTTCTACTGATTTTACCCCTACAAATATTTCATATTCATGTATTGTGTTCTTTCCCACTGCTATGGTCCTAGTCAAATCCCCCATTATTTCTTGCTTAGATTCTGCAGTTAACCCCTTACTGGTTTTACTACTTTTGCCTTTCACAATCTTTATCCAAATTGTAATATGAAAAATAAATCTAACATTCAAATATACTGGCCACTCTCCTGCATATGGCTCCTCTTTGCTTTCTTCTTACACAAGGATAAAGTCCAAGATGTTTAAAGTGAAGGAGAGGCCCCAACCTCGTTTTCAGTACCACATCTGCTGCAGCCTCCGCGACCTCATGTTGGCTCTTTCCCATCAGGGACCTTCTGTCAGTCAGTGGGAAGCTCATTTGATCCTTGGGACGACCTACTGAGAAAGCTGATGATTCTTTCTCCATATCATAGGTGGGAAAATCAAGGCCTGCATGGACAGGTTTGGCTGAAATTAGATAACTGAGAATTGTCCTTAATTTCTCTTTATCTAGCATCGCATTCATATAGCAACCAAATTTTATTGACTTTACCTAATGCCTCACACAGCTTAAAAAAGCCACTCTAGCAACCCAAATTTCTTGATTCCTAGACTATGTTTAATTTCCATTATGCTCCAGCATGATTGTTTCTTCTCTGCCATGTTGTCCTGCACAAGACCAAAACGTAATTGGCGCTAACCTGGTCCTGGTTGCTTTGTGACCAACAATTTCTGTGTCTTTAGAGATAGTAGGAAGTAGGAAAGGTTTGAGGAAAAATTAAGTTTTCTGCAGATGAAAGATTTTAACTGTGGCTCTGATCATATTTCATTGACTATTTTCTTTGTTCCAGGCAGGCACTATCCTAAGAGGATAAAAGATTGATGACAATACCATTTAGATAATATTTATTGAGCTCTTTCAATGTTTTAAGCATAGTTCTTTGGATTTTCTATATTTTATTCAATCTTCACAGCAATGCTATGATGTAGACACTCTTATTATACCATTTTATAGATGAGGAAATTGAGGCACAGAGAAGTTAATAAATTTGCCCAAGGTCTCACAGAGTGGAGGAGCTGAGGTATTAACCCAGCCAGTTTGACTCTAGAGCTCATGATTTTAATCACAATATTTAGGACTCCCAACTGGAATTCTTTTTGTAAAGATTCTATAGTTAGTGTGGAAGAGACGAATAAATATAAGACAATGTGATAACTGTTATGATCCATTCTATATATCTTCTTGGTGACTGTCATACAATAGATATTTGGTAATGTTCGTTCACTTATGTTGTATAAATCAAAAAATATGAATTCAGAAGTCAGAAAGTTTTGTCAACTGTGATGTTGGAAATGTCATTTAGCCTTTCAGAACCACAGCTTCCTCTTAAAGAAAATATGGACACCAATATCTGTTTCAAAGTTTACTATTAGTGTTAAATAGTTGATGTGCATCAGATACTCTGCACATAGTAAGCTATTATGAACGCTTTGATGAGTTCTAGTTGTGCTAATGAAAGAGTTGTACATGAAGTGTCGGGGGTGGGGGTGTGGGAGGGTGGGTGATACTCCCAACTGACAGTGGAACACTTGAATTGGGGCTGGAAAGATGTCTAAGAATTATGTAGAATGAAAGATATAGTAAACCTTCATTCCTCCACACCCCATTTCTATCAGCATCCGTATTTTTCCCTGGGGAACCACTCTTTCCTTAAGGTATGTAGACTCCATCCATGCAGACGGGGTTGCTTTGACCATTCATCCTGCTCAATAAAGATGAGCATCCCAAGCCGGGCATGGTGGCGCATGCTTGTAATCCCAGTACTTGGGAGGCGGAGACCGGAGGATCCAGGTTCGCGGCCAGCCTCAGCTACTTAGTGAGGCCCTCCGCAACTTTGTGAGACCTGGTTTCAAAATAAAGTATAAAAAAATAGGGCCGGAGGTGTAGCTTAGAGGTAAAATGCCCCTGGGTTCAATCCCTGGTACAGCAAAAAAAAAAAAAAAAAAAAAAAAAAGAGCCTCCCAGATACTGAAATAGATGCTATAGAAGGCAAAAAGGAGAGATGGTGAGAAAGTGGTACCTTGATGATGCCAATGATCCATCAGTTCACCCACATATGAGTCCTGTCAACCTTTGGACTTCCCAATCTGCGAGCCAATACTGAAGCTTCATTGCTGACGTCTGTTCAGGCTGCGATTTTTGTTACTTGCAACAGATCCCCTTCTAACTGCAGGGAATTCTATATAGAAGGGCTGCATGTGCAAAGGCTCGCGGAGAGACAGGAGAGAGCATGATGGGTTTGGAAATATTACATTGAGAAATGAGGCCAGAAGGTGGGTCAGTGCCAGCTTTCCAAGGGCATCGACTTCCATTTTAATGAGTTTGGACTCTAGCCTGTAGGCAGTGGGGAGCAACAGTTTTTGAGCAGAGAAGTGACATGATCAGATTTGCATTTTGGAAATACGACTCTGGCTGTGAAGTTGAGTTCTGTTGGGCACAGGGAAGGCCAAAAGCGGAGGAGAGTTAGAAGATAGCTGCCGCGGGATCGAATGAGGGGTTGCTGGGCCCGGACAGCGGCAGTGGAGATGGGGAGGTAAGGACTCCGTCTCACCTTCTTTGCATCCACCTTGTCATCTCATATTTACTGTTACAGATTCTCCTTAGCTTTTTAAATTCTGGCTTCACAGATGTCTCACCAATCACAGCTGCAAACTGGCAGACAGGCGACTCTTGCTCTGCGGGTACACTTGCTGCTGAGCCTTCAAAATGCAAGATGTAAGGCAGAGGAGATTTCTAACTTTGAATATTCCTGTCTATTCCTTCACCATGGTAATGCTCTTCTGCAGGACATTAACAAGCCATACCAAAACTCTGTGGCCACAGAGACCACCACAGTTCAGAGGCCACTTTAAATATCCTTCAGAACTTGTAGATGAGTCCCTCAGCTCTTTCCCTTGCAGGCAGCAGATGCCACAGCAGGGATTATCAAAATATTGTCATGATATGCATGTTTATTGCCTCTTGTTCCTGTATCAGGAAACTTCCAACTAGTTATCTTGTAGTTAATTTTGCTTCCTATTTTTCTGAGGTCATTATAATAGAAGAATGTCTCAATTGTGTGGAGGCAGAGATACAAAATCAGTTGGAAGTTTGATTTTTAAGTATATTTTTATTTATTTTATTTTATTTTTATTTTTTTGTGTGTGGTACTAGGGATGGAACCCAGGGGGAAATCTACCTCTATACTATACCCCCAGCTCTATTTTATTCTTTTATTTTGAAATGGAGTCTTACTAAGTTGCAGAGGGCTGCACTAAGTTGCTGAGGCTGGCCGTGAACCTGTGATCCTTCTCTCTCATCCTCCCAAGTACTGGAATTACAAGCGTGCGCCACCACACCCAGCTTAAATATATTTTTAACATTTTAAAAAGCAGTTCCTCATGTCCAATATCTCTGGCTCTATGTTCTAATTTGCTGTGCACAGTTTGGTACAAGTTTGAGTGGTCAATTAAGCATCAGTTAATAGGACCAGGGAAGAGTTATAATGCCATGGGTTCATGACTATATACCATTCATAGTACAAAGTAATAGCTAGAATCACAGGGGGAGGTCTATGGATCTTGGCCAGGCAAACCCAATTCCATTTTTCTACCACCATTGCCACCACCACCATCACCACCACCAAGCACAAATTGAACTTCTTCCTGTTCCTTTCCGCGGATGGATGAGGCAATGATATTAGTTAAAAATGTAAGACTACAAGTACTGGAAGACAATCTGAGAAATTATCCACTCTGAAAATACTAGTTCATGAATTCAGTTGTTTTGACTGAAGCTAAAGATAATAGAAAGTGTGTCCCAAAGTGTGGAGATAAACCTCCCTGCACAGAACTTGCCACCAAGAAGACACCTTGGTTCTACCATCTGCAAGGTGGAGATAATTATAGTATGTACCTCTAATGGCTGCTTGCAGATTAAATGCATTAATATATGTAAAGCCCTTCAAAGCCTGGCACATAGTAAGTACCAGGTTAAGAGTTGGTTTTTATAATATGGTGGTTTGGAGACTCGGGTTTCCTGTCAACTTCCAATCTGGATGCATTGGCTGGCTGGATGCTCAGCTGGTAGAACCAGGCGAGTGTGCTGCCTTAGGCAAGCACTTAAGAATGCTTGGGAGGAGTGCATGCTTCCTATGAATGCTTACAGTTATGCATAGAAGAAATGTTCACAGAGTTCTTTGAAATCTTACCCTAAGAGGTGAGCGGATCTTAGCAGAGACAAGTAGGAAGTACCACTGTCTTCCTTGTCTTCCTAGGGTCTGAGGAAAGGAGTCAGAGAGTCAGCAAAGTACATACACATTCACCCTACCTCAGAAACAGCAGGTGAGATCCTCAGTGAGGGAAGGACACCAAATGACACCTGAAAGCATTACAAGAGACCACTGATAACATAATGGCTACATAATCAGCAAATACGTATTGACTTACTACTTTCAGGCACTGTTCTGATGCTCAGGATACAGCAGTGAATAAAGACAAATCTCTGCTATCTTTGGAATTAGATTTTACAGGGGAGAATGGATGGCAAACCAATAAAGAAGTGATTACATATATAATAGGTGTGGGGTGGGGCAGTTTTCATAAGCAGGCAGGGGAGTAGGAAGGAGGAGTGCACAGAGGTTAAATGTGGTGGTAGAGACGTTCTCTTCTGATTACTCCTAATTCCTCAGCACACTTGGAAGTGATACTGTGGGGACAGGTAAGGAAGACACAGGAGGTGTTGGAATTTTAAAGGGAAGGTATAAAATTGTCACCTGGACTCATGGGAGAGAAAAAAGAATTGGGAAATGTAGCAGGCTTGTCAGGCAGCTTTAAGGACTCTCTGGAGAGCTGCAGTAATGATTGTAAAGTGACATGCATGAGCATGTGTGTATGTTTTTCTCTAGCTACTTTCAATCACCCTGGTGCAGGCACAGAGAAAGTGGAGAATTAAATTTATTTGATGATGAGGTTTTGACAGGAGATCATGATGGAGGAAGAGAGGGGAGGTAACTTGAGCCTGCTTGCAAAGAACCATGGAATCTGTGTTAGGCATGGAGGGAAATAGGGACCAGAGAAGAGCGAGGAACAATGACTAATTGTTGACGAATCCCTGTGGGGACTATTGATTGTTTGAGTCATGACACAAGACTGAGTAGGCTGCACAGAGAGGAGGTGTGGGGTGAGGACAAGATGCTTCAGATGGAAATTTTGGCCATGATAAAGTCTAGGAAATTTCCTGAGGATTAGTGACTGAAGTTGGACCACATCATGAAGAGGGAGGTCAAGAAATCTCTGATTCCCCCTAAAAAACTGTGTGAATATTGAAAGTCATCAAGAATCATGACAGAAGTGATACTGGAGACTCATACTGATGTAGGCATTAAAACTGTCAAAAAGTGAGGAGCCACAACTAACCATAAGTTATGCAGCAGGGTGCTGGTGGTAGTCTGGCATGATGGTATTACATTTAAAGCTAGAACTCTCAGTGAGTGGAAGGGACAGTGGTTTACAAATGGCCAGGAGGTACAAGGATGGCACCTACCTCTAGCCTTAGTGATATATGATATATAGGGGAGAGAGGAGTTACTACTTAAGAGGGAGAATACAGTGTCTTCATTGTAAAGCAAGTCTTCAGTTAGCATAAGTCAAAGAAACAGAAGAGATTGGAAATGAAGGATGGGGGAATTACTGAAGCTAGACCAAGAGTTCCAAGAGGCTTGTGGGGAGGAGTAGGAGATGGGATAAGATTAGAGGATAGAATTACAGGATGATGAAGGATGACCTGGGGAGCGGGAGCATAAGATCAGCTTAGTCCTCATGTCCTGACTGAGACTGATTGTGATGAGGTTGCTGGGCAGGGAGGAGTGGAGCTCTTACTTGGAGAATTTATAGCTTTGTGCAGTGTCATGATTAAAAAGAGTGCGATTCACAATGGAGTTTTATGCAGTCATAAAGAAGAACAAAGTTCGGTCATTTTCAGGAAAAAGGATGGAACTAGAGAACATCATGCTAAGTGGGATCAGCTAGTCTTAGAAAGTCAAGGGTAGACTGTTTCCTTTCATATGCAGAAGCTAGAGGGAAAATAGGAAAGAAAGGAGACTTCATGAAAATGAGGAGAGCATTAGAATAGTGGAAGAGGTTTGGGAACGAGAACAAGGGAGGGGAAAAAGGAGGTTTGAGGAAGGAAATAGACCAAATAATGTTGTTTGTAATATGAATGTATTACTCCCAGTCGCACTAGCATGTGTGGGGAGAGAGGAAGGTATTAGGGGGTGAGATGTAGAGGAAACATACCAAGAGATGTTGCGTGCACCAATAAAATAAAAAGTGTGATAATCACAGTGGACTTGTCTGGGCTGGACTGGGCCCTTACACATCTGTAGTAAGTTGCACTGGATATATGCCCAACGACAGTTGACTAGAATAGCTATCTGGCGCCTTAGGGTAAGTAAAAGATGAAATAGATGAGTCAGATCAGCCATGGGCACATGAAGGAGAGTAGTTTACAAGTTGCACATGGATGACATCTTAATTTCCATTTTACAAAGATACACAGAGGTAAGTGTATCATAGATATTTAATGAGAAGATCAGAACCACTCCACCAAAGAATACATAAAAACCCTCTCTAGATATCTGTGGTCATCAAATCAATGTTATTTTTGTGCCTATGCTCCATTGACTAAAATTAGCAATACAGAAACTGAGTCTTGGCTTTGCCACCTACTATCAGTGTAATTTGTGGAAATTTATTTGACTGTGTATTAGTTTGGGTTCTTTAAGAAGCATACCCCAAGATGGGATTAAAAGTGCCAGAGATTCACTGGGGGAAATTGCCCATGATAGACAAGGTGGTGAGGAGTAGGCATAGGAGGAGAAATAAAACACAAGTGTGATGTATGGAAGGAGAGAGGGCAGGAAGGAGCATTGTGTGGAAGGAACCTAGGATTGCAATGTAGCTTTAAGCAGATGGTCACTAGGTGGGTCCTGCCTTGGTCAGGGGTGGTCTGACTCAGCTACCCCTGCTATGCCAGTCCAAAAAAAGGGTATAATTCATTGGCTTTTAGTACATTAATAATGGTTTCTAACCATCACCTAGAACCTCTATCTAGTTCTAAAACATTCTTTTTTTCCTCAAAGGAGACCCTGTACCTACCAAGCAGTCACGCCCTCTTCCCCCTCCCTGCTCCTGATAATCACTACTTTCTGTCTTTATGGATTCACTTATTATAGATATTCATATAGATGGAATCATTGGTTATGTGATGTTTTATCTCTGGCTTCTTTTTCTTTTTGGTACTGGGGGTTGAACTCAGGACTTTCTACCTCTGAGCTACACCACTGGTTAATCCTTTTTGTTTTATTTTTGTTTGTTTTTTTGTTTTGAAACAGGGTCTCGCTAGGTTGCTGAGTCTCACTACGTTGCTGAGGCTTACTCCAACCTGTGATCCTCCTGTCTCAGCCTCCCAAGTACCAAAATAAACATGTACCACCGTGTCTGGAGGTCTGGCTTCTTTGATTTAGTATAAATAGTTTTGAAGTTCATCTATCATATTGTAGCACACATCGGAACTCTGTTCCTTATTATCGTTGAATAATATTCCATTGTATGGATATACCACATTGTGCTCATCCATTCATCCACTGATGGACATTTGGGATATTTTCACTTTTTGACCTTTGGCTGTTTTTAATAGTGCTGCTGTGAATATGTGTGCCCATGTATTTGTTTTGAGCAGCCAGTTTTGATTCTTTTGAGTACATACCAAGGAGTAGAGTTGCTGGGCCATGTGGTGGTTACATTTAACTTCTTCAGGAATGACCACACTATACCCCATCGCTCACGAGTGTCATTTTTCTCACTTATCAGATGGAATATACAAAAGATCATACCTCAGAGAGTCGTATTAGGGGTTAATGAGAAAATGCTCAGGGAGCAAGGGGCAACTTGGCAGACATACACCAGAAGAAAGTGCCTCATAACTAATGGTTATTATTTGTAATGGAGACAAAGTATTTACCCAGAAGACTGACTTCCTTCCAATAAATATTACAGCCTCATCTTCTTTTCTCTTTCCTAAAGAGCGAAAGTGTGAAATTAAGACGATTCCTTGCTCTTAAGGAGAAATGAACCACATTTCAACTTGGCTCACGGAGCTTTGTGAAAGCAAAGAGCCCTCAGGTCAGGATTAGAAGCGTGATCACTGCTAGTTTCTAGAGGTTTCTACCTAGGATGACTTTGCGGGTCCTTCTGCCAGTGACCACATTTCCTGTAGCTGATTCCCACCAAGCAGAGCCATCCTGGAAACACTGCTTTTGGTTTGTAATGCTGGTCACCCCCTCACACACATCTCACCAAATCTGGGCAGGTATCACATACTCTTACTCTCCTAATTTTAAGGGGGAAGGGGAAGGCAAATGTTAAGAGACTTAAAAAAAATCTGTCAGCACTTAGGCATTCAGTGAGAGAAGGAAAAAGAACAAAGTCTTAATTGGTCCACAAGTGATTTGGGAAGAGACAGAGGGATAGCGTCACTGACAGTGAGCTGTTGCAGGGACTGGCGTGGATTACAGAGGAATGTCGTCTAATTTCCTTGTCCGCAGATGCTTAAAATACTAAACACATCTCCTCTTGTCTGCAGCATAAAACCTTTGTCCCAGCCAACCTGATGACTTCTACCATGACAATGTACTTCATGACCACTCTGGTGGGCAAAGTTCCTTCCTGCCTTTCTAATTTTCCTTACTCATTTGTTTTCTTATGTCTTTGCATCCCAAACTATGCCCGTCATACAGAAGGAGGAGCTCTGTGAGCAACCTTTGAATGGAGTTCTCAGAGATGGCTGTCCTTGCCTCTCCTCGCCAACCTGGCACTGGTTTAGTGGAGTCATGGAGCACATGGACTCTGATGTTTGATGATGAGGGTTTGAATCCTGGCACTCCCACTTACGAGCAACATGATTTTAGGAGATTTATGTAGGGTATAAATGATAATATTATTCACTCTCTCAAAGGATTGATGTGAGGAATAAATGAGATCTTTGTGACATACATGGAAAATGCATGACTCATAATACATTAGGCCAGTAGATGTTAACAGCAAGCATGACTGTCTGGCCTCACAGGCTCTGCTTTTTATCCCTTCAACTCTTCTCCCTCCTAGTAGGGATTCTTGATTTTTGAGAGCAGAAACTGTGCTTCAGAGATATTCAGTATCTATACAGCAAACAGCCCATACATACATGGACACACACACACACACACACACACACGCGCGCGCACACACACACACACACACACATACTATTAATCAATCAATAAGTATAGGCCTGATATCACTCATGTGTCATGTAAAGTCATGATATGTAAATCCAGATTTTGAATAGGCTAAAATGTTTTCATAAACACACATAGAGGCAAAATGGGCAACCTTTGGGCAGACAGCATCAATGTTTCACTAGGATGTAATCACCACGAGGCCAAGGTTGTGTTCTACAGCACTTAAACATGATGCCTGGCACGGAGTAACATCTCTTACGTATTAATGGAGCAGACGATTAACAGAATTAGCACCAGCACACACCGGAAACTCTGCCTTTGTTAATTAATTTCAGTCTCACAAGACTAGAAGATATAATTGTCCCTGTGTTAGTTAAGAACTGAGTTTGGCTGTGAGCTGTTGAGATCTGGCTATATGATATAAACAATAAAGACTATTTTTATCACTTCATGAAATGAGAAATCCAAGTTTCGCTAGCTAGAGTTTAGTGACCTGTTGTTCAGTTCTCAGGTCTCTGCAAATCTTTCTGCTTTTTCTTGTGATCCTAAGGTTGTTGGCTACATCTCCAACTATCACACCATTGTTACAAATAGGAAGGAAAATGAACAAAAGAATGCTTTTCCCACCTGGGAAAGCCCCTTTTGAAAAGATTTCCTTGAAAAACTTCATCTTTAAGGACTCTACTCATATCCCATAGGCTATCTTTTTTATCTTTTTCTTCTTTTTTGGTGGTATGACTGCAGATTGAACCCAAGGGCATTGTACTTCGAAGCTACACCCCCAGCTCTTTATTTTTGTTTGTTTGTTTGCTTTGAAACAGGGTCTCCTAGGTTGTTGAGAGTCTCACTACATTGCTGAGACTGAGCTTGAACCTGCAATCCTCCTGTCTCAGTCTCCCAAGTACTGGGATTACAGGCATGCACCATCACACCCAACCATTGGCTATCTTTATCTGCAAATAAGGAAGCTAGAGGGCTTCTCCTCTTCCTTCTCATCCTCCTCCTTCTTTTTTCCCTTTTCTTCTTCCTCATCTGTAGCAGAAATACAATTCTATTTTTAAAGAGGAGGAAACTGGAACCAGTTGCTGTGTAGCTTCCAGCAGGGTCTGTCATGATCCCCATTTTACAGATGTAGGAAACTGAGGCCCTTCTTAGGTTTCACTGTGGCTTTGAGGATTTATTTATTTTATCACCTCACACAGCATTCTCTTTGGAGGACACTCAGGTCAGAACTCTCTTGATTATAGTTCTTTGAGCAGACAGTGGCTTATGGAAGCTGTAGACTGTATGGACAGCTGTGTTCTGGGTTACTTCTACTGATTGCTAAGAGGCCACAGGAAGTGGAGAAGTCTGTGCAGCATCCTTTGGGGGGTGGTCTGTGGTAACTTTTTTCCCCCAAATTTCCTTGTTATACTACATGTATTTTCTTAAAACTATTGTGAGGACAAAGGGTGATAAATGAACACACACACACACACACACACACACACACACACACCATCCCTCAAATATATAAGCACATTAAATGGAGGTTCTGACACATGGAAGTAGCTTATGTTATGTTATGGGCAGTTAGAGTTGAGTCGGTGGTCCGCCCCATCGGCCTGCCTCTAAAAATTTATCCTTTCCCCTCTCCGGCAGGGGTTCTTAACCCTGGTTGCACAGCAGAATCAGCTGGGAGCTTTAAAACATGTTGATGATCAGGGCAAGCCCCAGACTAATAATAAATCCCAATCCCTGGGGGCCGAGCCCAGGCCCTCGATATTTTTAAAAATTTCCCTAGATGATTCTAATGCATATCCAAGGTTAAGGACCACTAGTCTTCAGCTTCTCTTAAACAAAAGAAATGAAGTGTGGCATTCTATAAAGAGAGCACTTTTTAAAAAAAATTATTTTAACCTATCCCAGTGGTTTTCTCATCTGCCTTATTCTCCTTATAGAACCACCCACATATCTATCTATCTATCTACACACACACACATATATATATATATATATATACATATATATATACATATATATACATATATACATACATATATATACATATATATACATATATATATACACACACACACATATATATATATATATATATATATATATGACAGATAAAAGCAGAGCTTCCTTTGTTGAACATGGCAGATGAGGGGGGTAATCTGGCTCCCCTTCTTTATGACCCCTCAGGCCACCCTATCCCTGGCACATGGCCTCTGTGGCCATCCATAGGACAGTGATCAATCTACTTCAATGCCTTCCACAGAATAGATGATTTAACAATTCTGCAGACATTCAAAGAAACATGCATGACTGGGAAAAGCCTTGGTCCTGTGGGTGATTCTGGTCTTCTCTCCACTTCTTCTATAAATAAACCTTAAATTTCCATCCCTTTACCTTTACCTGTTCAGAGGACAAGATGCTAAAAAGTGCTCCAGGATCAAACACAGAAACATACAAGTATCATCCAGGTTGTGCTTTCTTTTAGCTCATGTTGGCTTGTGTGTGTGTGTGTGTGTGTGTGTGTGTGTGTGTGTGTGTGTAAGAGAAAGAGAGAGAGAGAGAGAGTTTTATCTCTTCACCTAGGGATGTTGCTAATCCTAATCACATGGAATTTTAATAGAGTGCTCAAACTCAAACCCTTTCAGAGGCCAGGCAGAAAGCTAATATGTGAAGTTCCCATGTGTTGGTAGATCCTGTGGGGCATCAGAGTATCTATATTTTTCCTGAAGGCATTTATATTTTTAAAAACTCTAAGCTCCACATTGTCAAACAGACAGACCCCCACACACATAGTTTTGGGGCATAATGTATTTTAGTTACATGCCTGGTGAAGTGGAATTTATTTTATTTCACTTCATATTTTAGCTGTAGAGGCTGTCGGTTGCTTTGTTAGGTGGCAGCAGCTGGTGAGTTTAGAGCATCATTCTGCACGCAGGAAAGACTAAGTTTGATGACTGCAAGATGAGTGTGGAACTGAACATGGGTGTGGAACTGAACATTTTGGGTCCTGAGCGACGTTGTCCCCTCTGAAGCCACTTGGAATGCAGAGTTGATCAGATAAGTGTGGGGATGGAGGCATTTGCACAGAGGCCCAGGGGCCTCCTAGAAGAACAGATGCAACTAGAATCTCTTTGATGGATTGAGATGGTCCCAAGTGCTAGTAGGTAGAACCACAAAGTCTCCAAAGTGACCACATTTTCCAGAAAGGACAAGCATGGATGGGTGACAGAGATTATCCACAGCCCATATGTTACTGTGTGACCACTAACCAGACCCTCCATTTCCCTTTCTTAATGCCATTTAGAAGCCAAACCGGCTATTGAGGTGGACCAGTCCTCGGACTTACTGCTATTAGCTAATAGAGGCATAGGGATATTTTGTTAGTTAATTGGAATTGTGATGGTATTTGTACTTTGATGTTGGTAAAGCAGGACAAATGGTGTCAGAATCAAGATTCCTAAAGAAATGTTGACATGCATTCCCAATGTATCCCTTTCTGACAAAAAAGGAGCATATGCATTCTGAACAGATAGTTTCCTTTCTAAGTTTCTAGGTAACTTAGACGTAGATGCAGGGTTTAGATAAACGACGGAGCAAAGTATCAGATTAGTTGCTGATGAAGCTGATCAGAGGTGAGGTGTGGTGACCGGGCCTCACGGTGGTTTTACTGGATGGAAAGTAGCCACCAAGCCGAAGGCCATAGCAGAGGCTACTGTCTTCTCAGTTGCTGGCCTGTTGTTCTGCTTCACCGGGAGCAGTCTTCTTACTGGGGTGAGAGAGGTGCCTCCTGAAGAAAGATGGTTCTGAAAATCTGGGGACTGAAAGAGCTAACCACACTTGCCTACTTTCTTTACCTGGATTTATCCACCCCTTACCTTCCTTTCTTCCAATTATGCAAGAATTTTTATTCCAATTGAAACTTTCCAAATTCTAATTGAAGTAATTTCAGGTTTTTCATGGAAATATAAAAACAGGAGGATGGAGGTTCTCTTCCCATTCTTTGACAAGCTTCTCACCCTAAAACGAAGGAGGAATGACTGCTTTATTACTTAATTGTGCTCAAAAAACACTTGTGTTTATCTTTCTCTCTCGTCTCCCTCTCAATTTTTACTAATGTAGGCCTTTGCCATTTATCTGTGGCTCATCATGGCATCGGCTAAAATCTCCATAGTTCCTACAACAACAATATTTGAAAAAGTGACACGTTTTCTCTTAAATTCCATGCCTGTAGATGTTTCCTTGTGTTTCCAAGCTCAGAGCAACTTATCTGCCTTTTTCATCTCACACTAAAGTTTTATCTCTCACTTGAGGATCATTTCTCTCAAAGAAACAAAGGTTTTATCACTCGCTAGAGTAACTGTGTACACAAGATGAATAGCGAGCAACAAACCCACGTCGAGATGCGGATGTTGGGCAGTAGACAAGTGAACCAAGCAATCCAAATTCTTGTAAGAAGGGCCTCCAGCTTATTCCTGCATAAATGAGACTAAAGTTAAGTCTATGCATTCCTGGAGATCCATGCCATAGCATTGATCTCCTTGTATAATAATAAGTGAGTATTCATGTCTCTTTTTCCTTAACTACACCTTGTGTCCTATGTCTTCTTTAAAAAACAATTAATTTCCCAATACTGTGGCCCATAATACGCACTCAATAAATATCTGTTGAATGAATGAAGAGTCCTCTATCAGAACAGCATGATATTATTCATTTCCAGCACATCCCATGGAAGAATTCTTGACCCAAGTCATTTTTAAGGAAATGTTTCAATGGAACAGCATATCTGGACTCAAGGCAAGTGTGTACTTAGCCTCTTTCTGCACTATATGGAGTGAGCATATCTAGGAGTTTGTGGACAGGGACAATCCTGCCATCATGTTTTCAAGTATAAATGAAGTTTGCTACATTGTGCATACTATCTGTCAACATGAATGAGCTATTTATTTGGTTTCTGTAGAGGTTCTATCACACTGGATCCCTAAACTTTTGAAGGTATGTAGCTATTATTTTTTTTTGTGTGTGGTACTGGGGATTGAACCCAGGGGCATTCTACCTCCAAGCTACACCCCCAGCCCTATTTTTTTTATTTAATTTGAAACAGGGTCTCACTAAGTTGTGGAAGGCCTCACCAAGTAGCTGAGGCTGGCCATGAACCCAGATCCTCTGGTCTCAGCCTCCCAAGTACTGAGATTACAAGCGTGCGCCACCACATCCAGCTTTTATGTAGCTATTATTATATAGAAAATCAGAAAGGACTCTGATGGGAAAATATGCCTTATTGTTATCCTTCTCAGAGTCTCAGGCAAAACTAAATTTATTCTATAGTGATCTCCACGGAATCATCTCACTTCCTGTTCCATGCCTGGACATAATAGGGTTCTGAGGCCTGGGCCAGGGGACAGTGGTCTCTCATTGAGTGTTGAGGAACGCCAGAACCCTACTTAGAAAAGTAGTGGTCTCTATTATTTTCCTAGGGTCGCTGTCACAGATTACTACAAACTGGGTGGCTTCTAACAATAAAAATGTATTCTCTCACAGTTCCAGAGGGCAGAAATCAAGGTGCTGGCAGGGTTGGCTCCTTTTGGAGGATGTGAGGGAGAATCATTTCTCTGCCTCTCTTTCACCTTCTGTGTGCTTGCAATCTTTCATTTCTTGGCTTGTAGACACATCACTCCGGTCTTTGTGGGCACCACACATGGAGCTTCTCTCTGAATATGCTCATCCAAATTTCCCGTTTCTTCTACAGGTACCAGTCTTTGGATTAAGGCCCACCGAATCCAATACGATCTCATCTTTATTTGGTTACAACTGCCAAAACTGAGCCTTCAAAAGAGGTCACATCCTGAAGTTCTGTGTAGACAAATGTTTGAAGGATACTATGCAACCCAGTACACGACCCAAGAAGCTATAAAGGAATTCCAGCAAAGCAGCAGAGTCCAGGGTCAGGGTCCTGGACCTTGGATCATGAACCAGGAAGCAAAAGTCAAGGAGAAGAAAGCAAGTGAAAGTGTCTCCACATTTTAAGGTGGGAGGAGCTGGATATCCATCCTGTAAGCATCTAGAGTGGTGGCTATTTACTGTTAAGGCCTCTCCATCCTCCCATGCTGTCCCTCTACTGCACTGCATTGACACAGGTGAATAATTCAGGATATTTTTATTCCCCAGAAAAGTACACTTACATAAAATTATGAGAGAAAAATATAGAAATGTCGACCTTTTTTTTGTACCGGGGATTTAACTCAGGGATATTTGATCTCTGAGCTACAACTCCAGCCCTTTTTCTTTTTTCTTTTGAAACAATGTCTTGCTAAATTGCTGAGGCTGGCCTCTGCCCTGCGATCCCCTTGTCTCAGCCTCCCAAGTACTAGGGTTACAGATGAGTGCCACCGCACCCAGCAGCAATGTAGAGTTTACTGAAGATTTCATAGAGGAGGGCTTTACACTCCATGGTAAATAATTTAAAATGTATAGAACACATTTAATTTCCTTTTTCCCTTTGAAATGTTGTCCGTGACAATTTATCTCTCTTGCCTTCTTCCTTTCTCACTCCAGAGTCTATCTGCAATTATTCTCCCTTTACTGTACAGGACAATCAAGTTCTCCCTCTGGTTCTTAGTCCAACTGTGCACACACTTATTCATTCACATTGTCTCTAGAACAAAGTCTCTGTTATTACCATCACTTAACCTTATCAGAAAGCAATCAGGATTGGTGAATGCAAATACTGGATTTTCATTGCACCCATAAACTTGATAGTTAGCTACTTTGATGCCAAGAGCAATTATTTTTTATCTTTGTGTCCTCTACAGTACCACGTATGATAGTACCCGTAACTATGCCCTAAATACAAGCTCACTAATTGTGATGCTGTGAGTCTGTGTTTTTCTTTTTTAATTGAAAACTTGTGGTGCTATACAGACATCACCTTACCTGTCCTTTTGAAATGCCAACTTTCTGAAGAAGTTAAAAAGTCAAAAAATAATTTTTAAAAAGTCATTTATTCCTCCTCATGAGCAAGTCTCTAAAAATATTTCTGTGTGTTCTGAGAGGGAATTATTCAGTCCCAAAATATTTATTAAATGACAACTTTGTGAACATTAGGAGATTCAAAGAAGTATGAGATATAGTTTCTTTCTTGTACAGACTTACATTCAAATTGAGATTATTTTTGTGCACGTAGGAGGAATATAAATCTTGTGATTTGCTGTAATAGACCTGGCCTTCAAATTCTTATTCAAATAGCTACTTGACTTTGAGCACATTTTCACTTGTCTGAGACTCAGTTTCCTCATCTATAAAATGAAGAGAATATGCTAGGCAGGGTGACACATGCCTTTAGTACTTGGGAGAATGAGACAGGAGAATCTCAGGTTCAAGGCCAGCCTCAGCCAACTTAGCTAGGTCCCTCAGCAACTTAGCAAGACCCTGTTTGAAAATAAAATTTTAAAGAACTGGGGTGTAGCTCAGAAGTAGAATGCCTCTGGGTTCAACCTCCAGTACTCCCCTCAAAAAATGGAGATATTAATAGTGCACAATAGGATTTGAATAGGATACAGTGAGATGATTTTTCCTGTATACCATCATAATGTGAAGTCAATGAATGCTAACTGTTATTATGATGCATATTTGATATTAATGTTGGTGACATTAATAGAGTTTTTAATAATTTTTATTGGTGCATTGTAATCATACATCTTTATGGGTTTCAGGGTGGTAGAAGTATACATGCACACATTGGTCAATTAACCCTCCCCCAATTCCCACCCCCATTCCCTCCCCCTTCCCTCCTTCTCCTGCTCAGTATAGTAGTTAACTTCGATATAGTTGTGTATGTAATAGAGTTTTTGAGGTAGGTCTCCCAAAGGCTGAAGCAAAATGTTCTTGCAAAGGTGCAGTTAAGATATGAGGTGGGAGCCAGGGCTGGTGGTGCACACCTGTAATCCCAGTACTTGGAAGACAGACTGGAGAATCACAGGTTTGAGGCCAGTCTCAGCAATTTAGTGAGGCCCTTGGCAACTTAGTGAGACCCTGCTTCAAAGAAAATAAATAAAAATGATATAGGACTGGAGGTATAGCTCAGAGGTAGAACACCCTTGAGTTCAATCCCCAGTACCACCAAAGGTAAACAAAAATTGAGGTGGGCTCAGACCAAACTGTGGTAAGAATAGAGAACTGGAGAAAAAGGAGCCATTCTCAAATCTTGAAAGCAAACTTCTATGCTCTCACAATCACATCTCATCTTTACTCCACCCATCTCCCAGGCCAGACTACCATTGTTAGTGATATACTTAACATTCCACAGGTATAGACACCTGGTAGGTACAAGCTGGTAGGAAGCATGAAGCTCAAAACTAGTTGAACTCATCCAATTAAATGGTTGTGGGGCTTGATGTGCTTCCTGTGAGCTGTTGCAAGCACACATTTGACTCCCTTCTAAAAGTTCAGATTAAAAGGAAGCAAACTTCCAAAATTAGAATCGTAATTAAAATTTGACTTTGATCAGTAGCTGCTGAGAGGGTCATTAAGAGCCACGAATGTGCTGACGCAGGGGGTTGCTGGTCGGATGAGGTGAGGAGGGAAGAGGGGAGATTGGAAACAAATAAAAAATTGTTAAGGCGCATTATCGAATTGCAAATATCAATTATTATGGGTCTATGGATGAGCGATTATTATATTAAAAACATTCTTGGCAGGCAGCCCGCATGGACGTAGATAGCTGCGACTCCACCAGTGCTCAGTTCTAATTTGATTTTTGCAAACATGTTTTTGGTTTCTTTCCCTTTGATTGGTTTCAGCGAACACTCGGACAACAGCTGGGTGAAAACCACATCTAAGCCTCCGTGAAACTTGCGAGGAGCTGATCTCTGCCTCCTGCAAAGCTCAGCTCGGGCCACTAGGAAGGAGATGTATGAGGGGGAGAGGGGGGAAGTTGGTGGAAATTCAGGGATTCTCACGCTGGGTGTGGAAGAGACAACACTGGGCGCCGTGTCCTCCAGACCCAAGGAACAGCGATCAAGGAGAGATAGACGAAGGAGCTGTGGGCCTGCTTTTGTTTCCCTGATAAAGAATAATGATCCACTGGCGTGAATGATGAGGGTAGATGTGGCAAAACAATGCAAGAAAGATAGTGGTCTTAGCTCTCTGTGAGCCAGCTGTGTGTTGCAGCTGCCAAAAAGACTAATACGATCATAGGCTACAATTATAGAGGAGAGAAGAGAATCATCTTTCCCCTTTCTCTGCACACCTGGAGTGACACATTCACTTCTGAGCGCCCGGAATGCCCCGTCTGCCTGCTTGGTGTCTTCCTATTCATCTTTCCAAAGCTAGCTCAAGGTCACCTCTCAACACCTTGGGACCTCATGCACGCCAGGCAGATGTAATCGCTGCCGCCTTCTGTTGGCGCCACTCCACCGGTACATTCATCATTCTCCACTGCCATGTTGCTCATGTGTCCATCTGCCCTGGAGGGCGTGATCCATGTCCAATTGGGTGTCATACCCACAGAGCCTGGGCCTTAGTGGGTACTCAGGTCATACGTATGGAACTGAGTACAGCAGAACAGCAGGAGCTGGTTTAGAGAAGATCCAGTAGAAAAGTGAAAGGACCCCAAATCA
This sequence comes from Glis glis, assembly GCA_004027185.1. NCBI lineage: Eukaryota > Metazoa > Chordata > Mammalia > Rodentia > Gliridae > Glis > Glis glis. Next base: position 67,668 of record PVJS01000807.1, read on the forward strand.
TGCTGAAACCCATCTGGGATCAGGTCATGCTGCAGTCAGCAAGCTGGCTCGTGTGGGTGTCTTCCTGGTCAGGGAGAGGGGCTCATCCTCTTGTAGGAAGGCTCAGCATGGAGGGCCACAGAGTGGCTGGGAAGAGACTCCCAGGGAGGCCAGCAGTGATTCTCTACCTCATCCCAAACACAAGAGTGAGGGAGCTTCGAAAAGGGGGAAAATAGCCAGGCGTGGTGGCGCACGGTTGTAATCCCAGTGCTTTGGGAGGCAGAGACCGGAGGATCCAGGTTCGCGGCCAGCCTCAGCGCTCGCTCTCTCTCTCTCTCTCTCTCTTTCCCTCTCTCTCTCTCCCCCATCTCTCTCTCTCTCTCTTTCTCTCTCTCTCTACTTAGTGAGGCCCTCCGCAACTTTGTGAGACCCAGTTTCAAAATAAAGTACAAAAAATAGGGCCGGGGGTGTAGCGCGGAGGTAGAACGCCCCTGCGTTCAATCCCCGGTACCGCAAAAAAAAAAAAAAAAAAAAAAAAAAGGAAAGGGGGAAAATGACTGTGCCATGCCAAGAAAAGAATTCTGAGATTTCTTCCTTTTCCCCGTTATTTGAAAAACACGTCTCTGTGTTTTCAAAGGAAGTTAGGCAACCAAATACCTGACTGACCACATGCCAGAAATGGAAGCTAGTCCCTTCTTTCCTTCCTTCCTTCCGTTCTTTCGTCCTTCTGTCCTTCCGTCCTTCCTTCTTTTTTTGGTACTGGGGATTGAACCCAGGGGTGTTCTACCTCCGAGCTACACCCGCAGCCTTTTTTATAATTTTGTTTTGAAAAAGAGTCTCACCTGGTTGCTGAGAGTCTTGCTACATTGCGAAGGCTATCCTCAAACCTGCAATCCTCTTGTCTCAGCCTCCTAAGTACTGGGATTACAGGCGGGCACCACCATGCCTGGCTTGGAAGCACTTTCTGTGGGACTTAGTAATGTCAACAGCTGAGGTCCCAAGAAAGGTGGTAGCCAGAAACACCATATCAGATGGCACAGAATTTAAAGTGTAAGTCCAACCAAAGAGGTTTGAGGCATCTCATTCCCCAAGAGGGAAAGAAAAGACACGTAGAAACGTTAAATTCTGTGACATGGAGTATTCCAGCTTCTACTCACCATATGCCAAATTATTGGTTATTAAAAATATAAATATGAGCCTGTCATGGTGGCACACGCTTGTAATCCCAGGACTTTGGGAGGTGGATACCGGAGGATCTGGGTTCGCGGCCAGCCTCAGCTCTCTCTCTCTCTCTCTCTCCCTGTCTCTCTCTACCTAGGGAGGCCCTCCGCAACTTCATGAGACCCGGTTTCAAAATAAAGTATAAAAAAATAGGGCTGCGGGTGTAGTTCGGAGGTAGAACGCCCCTGGGTTCAATCGCCAGTACCGCAAAAAAAATATATAAATATGAAAAATTATATAAATAATATAGGTTATATATAACAACCAATTAGATATTATTGTATATAATGTGTGTGTGTATGTGTGTGTGTATGTGTGTGTGTGTCTAGTCTTTCCAATTATTCCCACACAGTATTTAAAATTGCTATGTAAATGTGCTGGAATAAAAATTGGACAAGGATTTATTGTCTTGTCTTCCAGGTATTCTTAGGAATACCTGACAGTGGAGGAGCAAAGGGGGGTTGAAGGAGGAAAAGGAAACATGACACACAGCAGAAATTGTGGAGAGGCGAACTGACTCCTTAAAAAGTCATATAAGGGTGGTAGTGATTACAATGCACCAATAAAAAATTTTTAAAAAACCAAAAAAAATGTCATATAAGGTAGCTGGGCATGGTGGTGCACACCTGTAATCCCAGTACTTGGGAGACTGAGACAAGAGGATCACAGGGTAGAGGCCAGCCTCAGCAAGTTAGTGAGAACCTCAGCAAGTTAGTGAGACCTGTTTCAAAATAAAAAATAAACAGGGCAGGAGTGTAGCTCAGAAGTAGAATGCCCCTGGATTCAATCCCTAGTACCAAGAGAGAAAAAAAAAGTCATATAAGGTAATGAGAATGATTGGAGAGCAATGTGCTAAATACTCCCACACATGAAGGACTATAATATTAGAGAGGGCTTGTGCCTGTCTCTATTTCCTCAGATGTATAAACTCGAGACCAATGGGGTATCAGATAGAATTTTTGGTTGCAATTAAAATAAATTGACATTGCTTAATTTTAGGCAAAAATCAAATTTATGAAAGTGTTGGATGCTCACAGATCTGAAATTAAAGTTGAAGACGTCAGTCTTTCAGGAGACCAGAATCTTCGAGGAACTGTCATTGGGATAAATGGGTACCCGCTGGTTTTCTCTCTTAACTCCTAACACTCAGAATTTAAATCCCTGGGAGATAGATTTGAATTGTCATAGCTTGGATCACGTGGGCACTCCATGGCTAACTGAGAAGGGACACCTGGACTGATTGTCCCATTAAGACAGAAGAGGATGGGGGAGTCCAAGTCCCCATAGGAAAACCAAGGCGTTTCCCTTAGAAGACGAAATGCAAAATGCAGAGCTAAAGTATTAATCATCTGCTGCAAATGCATAGATGATTCCAGAAATTCCCTTTGACTCCAGGTGCTCAGGTGAGGGCTGAGTGACTATTTGTCATGCACATCGTGGGAAAGATTCAATAATTGAGTAAGTAATCAGATACATAACCTTTTCTCTAACCCTGAAATTTTACATCTTTAAGATTTTGGAGAAAAAGATCAAATCAAGAGATTCCCTTAAGGAGGAATAATGAAATCATCTTATTCCTATTCACAAGTTGAATATCCAGAATCAACCTGTATATACACACACACACACAAATACATCGATATGCAACCCGCAGTGCAAACAGCTTGTAATTAAAGAACCAGACTCAGGCAACATTTTCCCACTTACCATTCTCCCCACTGCTAGCATCCTCCGAGCCTTCTGTTATCGGGCAATTTGGATATATATAATAAATACATACACATGTGTGAGGAAGTTTAAATATATTTTTCTAAATGCAAATTAAGGCTCTTTATTCCACTGCTCTGGTTTTTGAACCAAGTTTAAAATTGCAGTTGAGGATAATTTCTCAGATAAGATCATTCCTTCTCATTTGAGAAGTACTGGAAAGGCTATTACAGGATTCCCTTAAGTTTTGAGATAGTTGGGTTCTGTCACCTGACAGATATTGATGGTTTCTCTTTTTGGTACTGGAGATTCAACCCAGGGGTGTTCTACCTCCAAGCTATTCCCCCAAACCTTTTTTTTTTTTAAATTTTGAAACAGGGTCTTGCTAAGTTGCTGAGGGTCTCACTAAGTCACTGAGGCTGGTCTCAGATCTGTGATTCTCCCTGTCTCAGCCTCCCAAGTACTGGGATTACAGGCATGCACCACCATATCTGGCATATTAATGATGGTTTCTATCCTGGTTATATTGTGGGATCATAGAATTCTGAAGGTGGAAGACATATTCCACCTTCATATGGCCAGCATATGGCCCTGGGACACCAGAAAACTACTTTAGATGGACTGGACAGACATAAAATTTGGAGAGGCGGGCTCTACTCGGGGAAAGGTAGAGAACAGGACCAGGCAAGTGGTCTGACAAAGGTTTCTCTATGATTTCCAAATGGGAGGAGCACTGTCAGATATGTAGCTGGGGCTCCAAAATCTTGGACTTTAGGAGCAGTTCAGAGAACCAGGAATTAAGACTACCTGCCGAGTTTACCTGAAGGATGTTTCAAACTACCCTGGGAAACCATAACTTACTAAGAGGATTATTTTCAGAGGTGGGGAAAGGCGACACTTGGGAGACTGTAGGAGAGTGTTATGCTCCCTACATGAGCTCATCTCGAGGTACCTCTAAGTTGAGAGTACATGGGTTAGGGAACGAATAATATATGTTTGGAATTGAGATGGTCCTGAAAGCTGCAGGGCGTGGTGACTCTGAGTGTCTATTTAGCTTACCACTAACATGTAAAATTGAAAGAAGACATTTTCATCATTTTCTATAAGTTTTCGGAGTTGGGAGACCCAAGCGAGCTAACCCTTATAATGTACACAGCACAGTGACCAGGCCGGAATAGGTACCTAATGAATGGTGCCGTTCCTTTGCTCCCATCATCGACATTATTTCCTTAGGCAGCTCTAAATGCATCTCACCGTCAAATGTATTTTACTCACATTCAAATCTGAGTTTCACTATGATAGCTGGATATGGAAATTGAACCTGGAGATCTCCGCTACCAAAAAAATAAAAATGATCTGATCTCTATCTCTGCATTTAGAGTCCTTGGCCATGGAGTACATTGCTCTGGATTTCTGGGGAGCTGAAGTATTTCCTCTTCGCGATGACTTCAGCAATAGCTGGACACCACTTGAAGGGACTGGCTGGCTGGAACAGCTATGTTTGTGCTCCGTGACTGTCACTGTCTGCATTTGAAAGGATAATGTTTTCCTAGAGTGCAATCTGAGTTTAGGATTATCAAAGGCAGTCACATACTCAGCATAATTACAGGTGAAGTTTGCAGACCAGATATTCAAATCATCTTCCTTTCATTAGAGGAGTGTTCGGTTGATTAGAACATTTGAGGCAGCGTCTGACACAAACATCCCAGAGAACACAGTGAAGAGGTCTGGTCTTGGAAAACAACCCTCCGAAGCCAGGAAGGCAGCTCCACACAAATAAACAGCACCCGAGGGGGAGAGAAGGTTCAGACTATATGCCCGTGTGTGTGGATGACTAATCTTTTGTGACATGTTTTTTCCAGTTCATGGCTCTGAGACAATAGCTGGATTTAGGACAGCATCTCCTTGTTCCTCCACCACCTGGACACACATGAATGATGATGTTCAAAGCCCGTGAGAATGGCAAGACTATTAGAACTTCTCAATGGGCTAATTGCAACTCTATCCTTTTTCTCTCTCCTTAAAAAAAAAAAAGCATATCTGTATGCAAATGAGGAAGAGTGGTATTTCCTATATGGCAGGGTTCTACAGAGTGGTTTTAGGTGGTTCATAGAAGTCAAATCACATCGATGCGCATAATCACTTAATCCTATTTAAATTCTCTTTCGATTCTGTAGATTACATCCAGGAGAAAGACTCAATTTGCTGCCAGTATGTCTCAAAAACATCCCAACTTTCACTGTCTCCCTTTTGAACAGAGCAAAGACTGGCTCTCTGACTCAGAGTTCTTAGCCAGCAACAGTGTCTAGCTACAACTTCACAATATTGTCTGGGAATCTTATTTATCTTTAAGATTATCTTTTATTTTAGCAAGTGATGCTGACTTTCCATTCAGAATTGTGGTATAGAGTTTCCTTCATAAGTAAATTTATTTAAGTCAAGAAACCAGCCCATTTAAAGAAAAAGTTTTAAGAAAGTAATAGAAAGATATGTCCCATAGTGAATAATAATTCAGATATATGACAATAATAATACAAGAAAGGAGAAAATTCTGATAGTACTACTTGAATGATGGAAGTTTAGGAAATAGTGCTATTGGAGTAATCTTGAATTGGCCTAAATTTTTCAAAAAATGAGTTATTTGTGATCTAGGGACAGAGCTCAGTGATAGAGCACTTGCCTAGCATACTTAAGGCCCCAGTTCAATCCCTAGCACCACACACAAAAATTATTTTCAACTTTCAATATATTGGTAATTATTAACAAAATCCCTTTATTTCATAAATGTTTAAGGAGCTCCAAAATATTATTCCATGCTGGTGTAGAACTATTGACATATGTAAACTCATTACATAGGAAATATATAGAATATTGGACTACTTTTATTTTAATCTTCTGGGACCTGTTTCACACTTCTGTGCCTGTGCTCTTTGCTAAAAGCAGTAAGTGGATCTAAAAGGCCTTTGGAAAGATGGCTAGTTTTCTGTACAGTGCTTTCTTTCTCTTTTTCACTATAGCTGAGTTTCAGCTGGATATGTAGACAGCCCAGTGATTCTAGTTGTTTGTTTTGTTTTGTTTTTTAATGTGGCAAAGTTCTTGCCCTTGGAATGTGAGCATGCCTCATCTCTGATCTCTTATCTGCTGCCCAACAACTGAAAACAGCATCTGTCGAAAACCCAATGTCAATTACACAGATGACAACATGCGTGAAGGAGGGAGGAACAGCAAGATGGTGGATGCCTGGGAGCTTGAATGACCAGGTGGAGCAGAGTAGCTCCTGGACTCAGACTGACCATATAGGAACTGTTAGGTGACAGAGAAACCAAGTCTCTTTTCCTTTAAGCCCCCATATTGCTTTAAGCCTCTGTTACAGCAGCTTGGCTTTTGCTAAGTTACTCCTCTACCAACCGAACCACTCTCTATTAATATTAGAGATAATTAGTTGGCATAATGAGAAAAGGTGGGAAAGGTGTGTCACCTTGTGCCTTTGTAAGTAAATTACATTTGACTCCTACTTCAGTCCTTCCATCCCCCATAAGGCTCAAAATGAGTTTAGGGGAAGAGTGATGTGGAACAGCTATTCATAAATGCATCTTATCACAAACTAATAAACACAAAATTTGTTGTTTTACTGCTGCAGTCAGAGCTGACTTTGAGCATGTTAAGGAAAATTTTAAAAATATATATTGTAATGATTTAAGAAAGTTCAGTCAAGCATGGGGAAAAATGGAAGATTCCAGGTTCATAATGTAGATGAATTAGGTCCTGGTAATGGGGTGGAGTGTGGTCTGGGGAGCAGAGCTGTTAGCATTTCTGGTTTATTTGTACCCTGCTCAAGATTCGAATTCTTAGAAGAGAGATTCCATCTGACCAGTTTTAACTCTTGTGATGACTCTTTCTCTAGGTAAGTGTGGGGCAGTTTCATGGTCAGGTCCACTAGGCAATAGAGGATGGGCAATTCTTCAAAGGAAATTTGAAGCTCAATTTCTGTGTTTTCCATGATGCACTGGAGCCAGCATGCATTGGCTCAGGACGGTCAATGTTGCAAATTCTTTCCAACTCTGTGTCCAGGGACATCTCCCTAGGCATTTGAAAGTGGCTGTGCTGGAAGTATTTATACTATGGAACTGGGTAAATGATACAAATCCACTTTCCTTCAAGGAGTTAGTTGTTAAATACCAGCATACCACGGTCGATGCCTCCTTTCCTTCTTTTCCTCTGGTATTTTATGGGGCATTCCTTATAAAATACACAACCCTTGCATCAGACTAAAAGGTCATGGGAATAGTCCATTGATTTAGAAAAAAATTATGAAAATAGAAATCTTATTATATAAGCATGTTTACACATCAGCATATTGTATTACTTGTTTTGACCATTAAATTTCATCTAGGTAGAATGTGTGTCTAATTAGTATAGGGTTCTGGGGTGCTGTTTCAGCTTGTATAGTTCTGAGAAAGAGGTTCCAAAAGGCATTATCTTTTGGTTTGGAAATTAAAAAAAAAACTGCTTGAGTATCTGAGTAGCTCTATGTTATAGAATGTCCCATGATGAGGTCATGTATTAATGTTCAGAGTTGATATAATTAAGGCATGAGGGTTGTAATGGATTTACTGGGTGGTATCTTAGGCAGGTGGAGTGTGGCTGGAGGAGGTGAGTCCCTGGGGGTGTGGCTTTAGGGACTGTGGTTGTGTCTTTGAATCCTCTTGCTTGCTCTCTTGCTTCCAGCCTCAGTGATGTGAGAGCAGAGCCCTTGCTCTCTCCAAGCTCTACCTTCCACCGCCATTCCCTGAGCTCCACAGACCCAACCTGGAGTGGACTAAACCTTGAAATCTCCAAAAACTGTGAGCAAATAAATCTACCCTCCTCTAAGTTGTGTGGTTAGTTGTTTTGGATTACAGCAGTGAGAATGTTGACTGAGACACTCTATTCATATATTCTCCCACCACTTTATATGCAGAAGTCTAGCTTTCAAGATGCCAGCAACTCAACAGACAATAAGTTTAGGATGAATGAATGAGTGAATAATAGAATTGCAAGAATTTGAGGGAAAATATGGCATATTAGACTGCTCTTATGTTCTTCCACAGAGTTTAGGAGCATATGGAAAACATAACTTAGTGAATATATACTTGAGTTTCAGCTTGAATTAGAGGATATTTCCCAGAATATTTAACAAATTTTGATTCAATGAAACCGTCAGGATTTGGTTAACTTATTTCAATTGTGTTATCACAATGATCAGAATTTTTATTCAATTCTTGAAAGTGCTTTAAATTTATTGAATAAGTTAATATTGAGCATCTACAAGGGGCCTGGTTTTTTAATTATATATTATTGGTAGTATAAACAAGAATACATCCCTAATCAAAAACATGAAACTATGCTAATTGTTTTTAATGATTAATTCTGATTCCCAATTCCAGAGGAATTAGATTTTCTTTATTTCCTTATTAAGAAGAAAATAGTCAACCTATGTAGTATGAACAGTGCAAGTTGTATGTATCTTTCTAAATGCATAGCAAATGTTTTGGTGTAATTATTTAGTATTGAGAAATCAGATATATGCCACTTACTATATGCCAAACACTTCTCTATGTGGGCTTAAAAATTTAATTCAATTGTATAGCCCTGATTTTTATAGATGTGGGACATAAGCCTAGAAAGAATAAATAATTTATTCAAGATGACCCACTAATGGGGAGATCTAGCATTTAAACTCAGATAGTCTAGTTTCAGAGCCCCTGTTCTTGATCTTACAATGTGCTGCCTCCCTTAGTGGAGGACAGGATCTACAAATACAAGGATGGAGCTGAGAAACATATGCAACAGGGTGAGGTAGTAATAATGTGGCAGCTCAAATTAGTATAAAAAGTGGTCAGAGATGTCCTAAAAATACATGTGAAAGAATGTTCAAAGGAGCATAATTTACAATAGCTAAAATTTTTAAAAATGCTGATTTTTAACAGTAAAAGGGATTTTTAAAAGATGGAAATGGAGTACTGAAATAGGTTGCTGCTGTCCACAACCAAGTGAAAAAACATCACAAACATAACATTATGCAAAAATCCTGGCATATGAATTTTGCTGAATATTAAATATGTGATGCTATATTGTTCTATTTGTTGGAGAATAGGATACCATATAAATGCAAAATTGATCTATGAGGTTAGAAGTCATGGATTTGGTTTCTCCTAAGAAAGAGGAAGAAAGTAAAGGTGGTGAGGGGTGTTTGGGGCTTCTGGTGTGTTAGCAATTGCCTATTTCTTCTTCTGGGTGGGAGTCACATGGGTTTGCTCACTTAGTGACAGTTCTCTAAGCTCTATAGTTATGATTTTTGTCTCTTTTGTATGCATGCTGTACTTTAATAGCAAAGTAAAGAACTATTTGACTAAAGATGAACAATGGGGTAAATGGTATAATTGAGGGCAGAAACAGGAATAAGGTAAAAAACAAGAAGGCTAGAGTTGAGAAGAAAATATTTATATGTTATAGTTATGAAATCAATCAATTCAATTAGTCTAGGTTGATTACTTTAGCTACTGAAGGTTGGAAAACTTTTCTGGAAAGGGCCAGAAATGGTAAATATATCCGCCTTGCACATATAAATATATCCATCTCTGTCACTTCATGTTATTTTTTTAAACAAATCTTTAAAAAGGTAAAACCCATTCTGAACTTCCTGGCTGTACAAACAGGCCTCTGGCCAGATTTGGCCCAGGAATAGGAGTTTGTATGCCCCTCCATAGGAGGCTAATGATGCTAAAATGGTTAAAATGCAGTGTTTGCTCTCCAAATTTCAAACATTCATTCACTCAACACATCTTCACTGAGCACTTTCTGTGAGCTTCACATGGGTGAGATGGCCTTATAAGCCTGTAACTTATAGTGTCATGTGATGGCTGCCCTAACTGAGGAACTCCTGTTTGTTTTTGAGAGAAAAATGAATGGGTGACATTTTCTTTTTGATATGAAATTCCAGTTGCTTTGAAGCAAGTAGGGATTTACCTGGTAGAGAAGGGGGAAGGGCATCTGGCATAGGGGACTTGTCGCAGTCAACATTTTCACTGCTGTAATCCAAAACACCTGACCACAGAAGGAAGATTCTTTTTCTCGCAGTTCTGGAGATTTCAGGGGTTCAGTCTGTTTTAGGCTAGGCAAAGTCTGTGTCACTCAGGGTTTGGTGTGGAAGGTTATCCTGTGAAGTCTATCATGATACACAGCTTTGTTTGACTGTAACATCACATGTGTCTTATGAGAGAAGACAAAATACAGCAGTGTTTCCCAACCTTTTTCATATCATGACACACACAGAAAATGAAAATACCATATTTGTTTGAAGCACCAGGCTATACAGATGAAAGCACTCAAGACTGGAAGCAATGGGCCTAGAGACTCCTGCTTCCCCACCTGAGTGAGCTGCTGCTCATCAGCACCCCTTGGTAGTCCAGTGGGGAAGATCTGGAGCAACAAGAGAGACAACATTTGAGCGTGTAGGATGCAGATCAAGGCATGCTTAATGACTTTGCACCACCCAAGACTTCAACTTGAGTCCTCCTGGTTCTATTACTCACGTGTCAAATGGCTTGAACAAGTTATTTCAAAATCATTTTGCTTCCATTTCCTTTTTGGAAAATGCTGATGATCCCTGGAAAGGCTCTTGCAAGGCTTAAAATTAATGAGATCCTATACTTAAAGCTTTCACTGAAGATTTAACAATCAACAAATTATTTATTTCTTCTTTACATTCTCCCAATCACCCTAACTGCAATTTTTAAAAAATCTCTTGACAAGAAAACCCATGCCCCTTGCAATCTCTCCGCCTACCACCTGGGGATGGTGGTAGGGCTTTTCTGGCATAGAGAGAAGAATGATAATTGAGGAGGATCCATAAAATAATAAGTAAATCTAGTGCTGTGGCACTGTGACTTGAAATGATGACTTTTCTTTAGCAGGAGAAAGGTCATCAACTCTTGGAACACTTCGATAAGGGCTGTATTCTCAGTGTTGACTATATTTCTCTCTTTCCTGCTCTCTATTGGCCTCTCTCCTTCTCTCTGTCTCTTTTTCTTTCTCATAAGCCAAGGGTGCAGGGACCCAGTGGGCTGTGCCCTGGGGGTGAACTGAGGACTCTGGTTAAACATGGCTGTGGAGGAAATTCATCAGCTGACTTCAACAGGAACATCTGTGAGTTCATATTGGCCAAGTCTCTGGAGATTTTTTCAATGCTGAACATGCTACTTCCCAACTGTTCAAGAGAGTGGCTCAGAGCTGTGCACATATTTTTGAGATGCTTTCTGCTGATTGGATTATTTTTAAAGCCTTTTTCTTATCTAAAGTATTTTCTTTAATTGCTTCTTTTGGGCCTGATGCTAGGTCTCAGTGAGGTCGTTCGAAGTCTAGAATACAGAATGCTACTCTCCAAAATTGGAAGTAGCCACCCCATCACTTTCCAGACTAGGAAGTTGAGGTCCCTTGGGGTGAAAAATTCCCAAGCCACACAGATACCTTGTTTTGTTTTCCACTTACTTTTCTTCTTTTCCTTCCTTATTTGTTAACTAGCTCCAAGTTGCCATGCACTGTTTTAATTGCTAATCGTACAAAGATGTAGAGGACATAGATTGCTGCACTGCTGGACTTGAGCAGTAGCAGTGATATAAGCCAATTATTACTCTAGGCATGGAGAGCGATTTCACAGAGGTATGCACAGGACTCCAGAGAACTCAGAAGAGAGGAGACTAAGTTAGACTGGGAAAGTGAGGGGGAATTGACTGGAGGGGAGTCTCAAAGGATCTGTTGGCTATACATGGTCTGGGAAGGGAGTGGAGGGTAAAAGCAGAGAAGAGAGAAATAATCTTCCAGATAGAGGGAAGAGTACATGGTAATAGCATCAGGTGCACATTTCATTTTCCTGAACTTACTTATTCATGGACAGACAGAGAATTAGGGAGAACATACCTGCTCTTCTACCCTATACTTCTAGGTTGATGCCACCTGCCCAGCTCAAGGGAGTCATTGTTGGGTTTTACCCTCATGGAGTAAGAGGGGCAGACTCACAATGATCAGCCCTCTCACCTGTATGTGTGAGCATCTGATCCAGAGCTGTTAGGATTGTATGTGATTTTGTATGCTGAGTGTGGAAGTGAAGCTCTGGAAGGATCCTTTGCAATTATAAAGGCATTCCTACAATGTACTTATCCATAGGGGTTTTTGTTAAGGAGAACTGATTGTCTGAGTTGGCTTTAGGAAATGCAATCCTTTCTATCGATTCCATGAGAATAAACTTTATGGCTACCACACACCATCTTTCCTGATCTTTTTTTATTAGAGGTGGTGCTATTGTAGAAAGAGCCCTGGAGTCAATAAACAAAGTTAACTAAGTGCATAACTTCCACGTTCCTACGTTCCAGCCCCCTTGTGAGAGCCCAGAGCCTGCATGATCTGGAGATGCAGCTTCCCCATAGGTCATGCCCAGGGGCCTCCATTATCTCTAAGCAGCACACACTCCACAGCATCTTATTAATGATATTTAATTACATTGAAATTAATGATGTTTTTCATCTGATCCTGGGCAGATTTTACAGCTGGGAGATAAGCCAGGTCGACTTTGACTTTCCTGTCTCTCCATCTCAGCAGGCAAGTGCCCCTTTCATCTCTGTTGACTCTTTGCTTTCTCCAGGTGCCCGTTCTCTCCACCTGCACTTCCCCTCTGAATCTCACCTCTCCTCTTTTTAGCAATAATTAGCTACCCCAAGCCCCAGAAATGATCCGTTTCCACATGAGGGTTTCTGATGATGCGGACAATGCAGATTTTTCTCCAGGGAGCTTAATTTGCATTTATCCTGGCCATAACTTCATTAGATTTTGGAACACAGAGATTGTCAAATGAGCACTATCTGATAGCTCAAGCCATACAATAGTTTTAGCAGACTCTAATCTCATCATTGTATAGTTGAGCGCTCTGGGTTTTGCTGATGAAAATCTTTACAGAAGTGGAATGGAGTATTCAATTCTCAGGTTCAGGAATTGTTATTATTTCCCAATGAAAGTAATGGGGATTGTAGATAGGATTTACTGAACTTGAACTGTATTGATGGTTTTTGTTTTGTTCGAGCAGAAACAGGTGTTTGGGGGAATTAAACATTTCTGCTGTGAACTGTAATACAATAGCATTGAGAATGAAATGTTTAAAAACTGAGTATAGGGCATGATGATGAAAGTGAATTGGATTGTGGAAATTCTTTCAGAGTTCAAAGTCTTATACTATTTAAGGGATTCAAAGAGGAAATTGGAAGTATTCTGTTTGGATTTTTTTGTTCCTGGGAAATGGTAAGAAATGCATTCCTTGAAGAATTTTACATTGTATTGACAATCCAACTATTGATTTATTAGGGCAGAAAGCAGAAGCATTACATCAAATAATTTCCCTATTTATTCCTTTTTCTTCTTATCTAAAGTTATTCCTTAATCTCCTCTCTGGCTCCCAACAAAACACATGCCCAAACAACCAGAATAATATCAAAATGAGAGTAACAACATCAGTAATAACAGCAACAAATAAAATAGCTCATTGCATCCATTCAGGCCAGCTTCAACCAATCAGAGGATTGAAATTCCCCAATTATCTCTGTAGCCCATCCCAGGATATGCCTTTTTTTCTTCTTCCATAATCTCTTGGCACATTTATGTATTTATTTAACCATTAGACATGTGTTTATAGTCATTATCTACATACATTATCTCTATATAGTATGGAGAAATAATGGTGGGTCAATCATAACCTCTGCCTTTAGGGATACTATAGCCCATTGAAAGCTGATATTAATCTGTAAAGCACATAGAAATGTAAAATTCTAATCATGATGTGTGCTAAGGAGAGAAGCATCGTGTAGGAGTGAGGTTTGACCTAATGTGGAGGGCCAGAAAGGACTTTTCAGAAGCAGCTGCTATTGAGCCCAGAGCTGAGGGAACATTAGGTATTTATTGGCCAAGAGAAGATGGTAAAGGTGGGTGTTTCCCTAATGTAGAACACTGCATGGGCAGCCATCTATGGTGGGCGGGCAAACATGTAATAGCACAACGCAACACTCTTGTCAGAAAGCTTCACCCTCCCCAGACAAGAGCTTTGCGTACCTTTGGTTATTTCTCCCTCACAGGCACCCATCATATTCTGAGAAGTGAAATTTGCCTCCCAGGGCATTTGGTCCTAAGGAGAAGGAAAGAAAAGGCAAGGTCATCTTTCTTTCTCCATTGCGACCCTCCTGTCCCTCCTCATTAGCTTTTTAAAAAATCATCATCATCATCATCATTATTATTATCATTATTTTATTGGTGCATTGTATTTATACATTGTCATGAAGTTCAGGGTGATAGAGGCATACATGCACACAGCACTCCTTGAGCCCTCCCCCAGTTCCCACCCACTCCCTCTCCCTCCCCACCTTCCCATGCAGGACACTATGATTGGAATTGATAAGTTTGTGTATGTACATCATCCCATGCTCATTAGCTTTGTCAATGTGGATGAAGAGTTCCTAGGCTAAGAAGGTCCTGTCTGGAGGTGAGAAGTCGTGAGAGGGGCTTGTGTGTTCAGCTGTAATTTTCTAGTTGGCAAGCGAGGGTAGTGGAAATAGCCTTGGGCTTTGATTCAGATGCTGAGCTTTTCAGTGTGAATTACTTAACTGCTCTGAGTCTCAATTTCTTTTCTGGAAAGTAATTATGACGTTCAAATGAGATGGCAATGCCAGGGAACATAGCCATTTATTGAAATTTTTAATCAGTGACTACAGTAAACATTTTACTGTAGGTTTTAAAATAGTATAATGGTAGTATATAGTATAGTGATATAGTGGTAGAATAGTGATAGTATAGTGATATACAGTTGGCCCTCTGTATCTACAAGCTCCATATCCATGGAATGAACCAACAGTGTGTCAAAATATTTGGGAAGAAATTGGAAAAGTATTGAACATATAGAGGCATTTTTTCCTCGTCATGATTTTCTAAGCAATACAGGCTAACAACTAAGTACATAGCTTTTACATTGTATTGGGCATCATAAGCAATTTAGACATGATTGAAAGTATACTGGGGTCTGGCTGATCTCACTTAGCATGATGTCCTCTAGTTCCATTAATTTTTTGCAAATGCTATACTTTTGTTTTTTCTTTATAGCTGAGTAGAACTTCATTATGTGTGTGTGTGTGTGTGTGTGTGTGTGTGTGTGTGTGTGTGTATCACGTTTTCCTTATCTATCATCTGTTCATGGGTACCTGGTTTGGTTCTGGAATTTGATTATTGTGAATTGTGCTGCTATAAAAATATGTATATATTATCAATATAGTATTCTGACTTTAATTCTTTTAGAAAGATATTGAAGAGTGATATAGTGGTCTTAACCCAAAAGCATTCCTTTCCCCTCACATCCTCGCCAGCATTTATAATTGTTTGTATTCTTGATGATTGCCATTCTAATCGGAGTGAGATGGAATATCAGTGTACTTTTGATTTGCATTTCCCTGATTGCTAAGGATGCTGAACATAAGAGTTGCATGTTTTCTCTCAAATGTGGAAGCTACAGAGAAATATTAAAGAAAAGGGACCTCATGAAAACAAGGAGAGAGACCAATAGAGTAGTGGAAGGGGACTGGGGAGGGAGAAGGGGAGGGAAAAGGAAGGTTTAGGGAAGGAAATAGACCAAATAATGTTGTGAGCATATATGAATGTATCACTATGAATCCCACTATGATATACAATAACAATGTACTAATAAAAGATTAGTAAAAATTATGCATACAGAAGGATGGGGTAGATTATATGTAAATGCTATGCTATTGGATAGAAAGGGCTTGAACATCTATGGATTTTGGTAACCATGGGTGTCCTGGAACTGATCTCCCATGGCTACCAAAGGATGTTGTACTACCTCCTCTAAATAAGAACAGGACAAAAGGTTGGCCTTGGCCCGGGTGCTAGGGGACATTGCAGTTCTGTGTTTAATAGAGAAGCAGATCGCTTGGGTAGTTCAGCTCACCAACTCGATTCTATTTAAAGTCTTACTTCAATTCAATCACCACATGTAGACACAGCTGGTGCTTGCCAAACCAAAATTGGATCACTGGCTGAGATGTTCAGATCCTCAAAGAACTCCATCTGAAATATCAGATAAGTGAAGCAAAGGGTCACCCCCATTTTAAACAAAGGACTTAGCAGGATGGGTTTCTTTCAGATCTGACACTGAACAAGTTTTAAAATCTTCCAGACTTCAATGTCCCAATCACTGGAAAAGAGGAGGCATCTATAATTCATTTAAGCTGAATATTCCATGCTAAAAATGTCTTTAATCACCATTGAGAGGTATCGGTGTCCAACAAACCTGACTTCCCATGCTAGCTTTGTTATTTGTTGGCTGTACTGCCTTAGACAAATTGCCCAGTCTCTCTGAGCCCATTTTACCCTTTGTAAAATGAAGATATAGACACTTACCTCACAGGGTTTCCATAAAGATAAATGGCCATGTACATTAGTTATATTTATGAGAACGTCTCATACATTTTAAGTACTAAGTAAATGTTAATATACTTCATTTTTATTTTCTATTTCACTTAATTTATATGAGTATATTTGGTCTATATGAGCTTTTGTACTTTAGCTGGCCTCATCTAACTAAGAACTTAAGAGGAATGAAGAATCACCAAATTCTGCGCTGTTCAAAGCCAATAACCGTTCATAACATATAAAATTTTTGAATTTCCTCAACACTCTGAGGGTGAAAATATATCTCCATTACCTGCAATTATTTCACTTGTAATAATTAGGTATCAATCTTATGAGTCATGATATTGCCTTATATTGAAATATAAGGAAGAAAAATGCTTAACAAGGTAAGGGGAAAATGAGTGTGAGATATTAAAAGTTCCCTATTCATTTCTGAAATAAATTTAGTGCACTTGTTTTTGAAAGAATTCCTGCTTCGAGGGAGAAAAGAGAAACTCTGGTCAAGAGAAAAAAGTTTCTTAAGAAGTTGAGAGGTTCTTTTTATTTTCTTGTAACGAAATCTTCCTGCCAAGCATTGGCTCTTGGAAAACACAGTTAGCCTGCTATAAAGTTGTAATAGAAAATAGTAAAAGCAATGAAATGTACAATTAAGGATCACACACCCCAGATATCTTCTCGCTCATTAGTCATCCTCCTATCTTGGCCCTGGAGATTTCTCAATCTCTGCTTTTTACTCCTAGGAGCAACCACAGTGAAACCGATGATAAGGTTCACTCTTTTTTATAGTGTTTCTTTTCACAAAGCAATGATCTCTTAAAGATGAAGTTTAAGGCTCCCTCAGGAAATGCTGTCCGTTTTTTTTTTTTTTTTTCTGCTTGGTAACATTCTTCTTTTTTTTTCCTCAGTGAATGTTGTAAGGCATAGGCTTTTACTGCATTCACCAGCAGAGGGAGTTCAAACCAAATTGTGTAAAATTTGGGGGAAGGGATTATTCTGGAATTTTTGAGAATGTTCTAGAATTTTTATCATAGGTTGATTTCAGGGAACTGAGGAAATCAATAACCAAATGTAGAAATATGTATTTATCCATTCCTTCCATGAACAATGAGTAGACATAGGAATTGGGAAGCAAAAATAGAATGAAAGAGATCTGTACTCTCTCGAAGAGTTTGGTGGTGAGAATCTATGCAAAAGCATTAACTGTAATGTCCTGTTCTTGGTGTAGTTATATGATATGGACAAAATATGAGAATCACTACTCTATGTAGATTGGTGGGGGAAGATCATGTGTTCGGTGTGGGTCCTAGGTTAATGAGAAGTCAATTTTCTCTACATATGGTTCCTGGCAAGCTGTCATGGTTTAGATATAGAATGTCCCCTGATGAACTCATGTATTAATGTTCAGAGCTGATATAATGAAATCATGAGGGTCGTAATATCATCAGTGGATAAATCTATTGTAATGGATTTACTGGGTGCTAACCTAGGCATGTGGTCCCTGGGGGTATGGTTTTAGGGACCATGCTTGTGTCTTTGAATCCCCTTATTTGCTTTTTCTGGCTTCCAGCTTCCATGATGTGAGAGCAGAGCCCTTTTTCTCTCTCCCTCTTACTGCTTCCTGCTGCCATTCATTGAGTTCTACAGACCTGGACTGACATGGACAGAACCCCTGAAATCTCCAGTTCTGTAAACAAATAAATCTTCTTTCCTCCCAGTTCCCAGTTGTGCTGTGGTCAGGTGTTTTGGATTTTAGCAGTGAGAATGCTAACTGAAACACAAGCCAGAAAAGTGGAGCCCTGGATTTCATAAGCCTCGGGGTAGGATATTTCTCAAAAATCTCAGAGATATCAGGAACTTCTAACCTTTTCTTTTCTGGCACTGAATGGCTTTGTGACCTTAACCTGTCCTTTAAATATTTAAAGCCTTAGTTTATCCAACTGTCAAAGAATTGGATGGGTGGTTAAGTACTCTAAGTTCCCTCCATAAGAAAGGCATAGACTCCTGGCAAAGAGAGATGATGATTGTTCTAGTCAGCATTCTTGCAGCTATAATCTAAAAGACCGGCCATGTACCTTAGAGGAAGGAAGACTTATTTTCGTATGGTTTCAGGTTCAGTCCATGTGAGGCCAGGGACTACAGATCTCAGGGCATGGCGGCAAGAGGCAGAGAAAGGGAGAGCGCATGGGCTATGCTCTTCACATCATGGAGACCAGAAGCAAGAAAGAGAGCAAGGGGAGGAGGAACCATTTATATAATCCCCAAGGCCTCACCCCCAGGGACTCACCTCTAGCCACACCAATGGATTTATCCACTGCTGAGATTACAGCCCTGATGACTCAATTACATCAACTCCAAACACCAATTTATGAGCTCTTCAAGAGGCCATTCTACATCTAACCATAACAATGATGAAAGGGCAAGGACAGGGGCTGTTGTAACTTAATCAAGTAGTCACCTTTATCCTCTTTGGCTACCTCCCCAACTAACTATCTACAGTTTTGATAGTTTCAAGCCAACGACTGCTGAAAACATTCTTCCTTGCAAATGGCTTTAGATGTTAAGATTGTTCTTCTTAAATCTGAGTTAGGAATATCATTAAAAAATTAACACTCCCAGTTGGGATAGATTCTTTCTGGTTTGGGGGACTTCTCTCTATATTTTCATAATTAACTATGCTTACCTCTTACATAAAACAAAGTCATACTGCCAAGCATTGGCACTTGGAAAACACAGCCAGCTATGAAGTTATGATACAAAATAGTAAAAGAATGAAATGTATAATTAAGGATCACACACAATTATATATTATCATGGGTTAGCTGTCTGGCCAGCTTGAAGAGAAGAGGAAGCCTTAGTTTGTCCATCCCCATCACAGAACCAGGCACATAGTAAATGCATATTAAATGTTTGGTGGATGAATGAATGCATGAATGAATCAATGAATCACACTCTACTGAAAGTCTGGTAGTTATGGTCTCCAGTTTCACACAGGTTATGATAATATTAAACATGCCAGGAATGTTACAGTCTAGGCACACCTGTGATTTTTATTTCCAATGCTAAATGACCTTCATTTTGTAGAATTTTATGGAAAAGTTTAGTATCATAAGGCCCTTCTCTGAGATTGATTCATTTGCTGAATCTATATCTGTGTCAAAATGCTACATATGAAGTTCAGCAGAAAAGGCAGTGAAAACTATGTAGACAAGGAGAAAGGATCAAAGCAAGCCTTTGAGGATGGCTAGGATATCTGGGATCGCAGAACCTTATAAATTCCTTGTAAGGTGGATCGATTAATTCTTCAGTGGAGAGGCAAATCTCACTGCCTTCAGTAAGATCCTTTCTCCTTGCCCATCTTGAATAACTTTCAATGCTTTCTCTGCACTTAGAATCCTTTTTAACTTGCACCATATTCTCAGACTAGAGGTACTTCGTCATTGACCTGCATCAAAATTCACTCAGGCTGTGTTTCTCTGTGTTTACATGAATAACTTCAGCACTTGTGATAATAATCACTCATATTTGAGTGCTAGGTTATGTACTTTCATTTATCATATTGAAGCTCTACATTCATTCAAAGAAGACATTATTATATCTGTTTCTTAGAGAGTAGACAAGCCGGGCATGGGGCACAGGCTTGTAATCCCAGTACTTGGGAGGCTGAGACAGGAGGATCACAGGTTCGCAGCCAGCCTCAGAAACTTAGGCATTCTGCAACTTAGTGAGACCCTGCTTCAGAATAAAAAGTATAATAGGGCTGGGGGTGTAGCTCAGAGGTAGAGAGCCCCTGGGTTCAATCCCTAGTACCACCAAAAAAAAAGTTAAAGAGTAGACAATTAGATGATGATGAACTTGCTTAAGCTTTTGCACTGGTAAATGAGTGTCAGAGTTAGAAACTATACCAAGATCTGATTAACTTCAATATCTGTATTCTTTCACTTCTTTCATGAAATTAAGTTCTTAACAGAATAGATTCAGTGGAATCATTAGAAAATTTAGTGAAGTAAAAAGACATTTGTCAATGGTCAGTATGTAGAAAACTCAATTATTTACCTGTGTTTTTGGCTTATAAAAATCATGTAATCTGTTATGTAGCTCCAACAACTAGATTTTCCCATAAAATATTAGGGATTCAAAGAATTTAGGAATTTATTTTTTTCCGAGAATATTTGTTGAGCACAAACTGTTAGCCAGCTTTATGGAGCTTGAGGTGTGACAGAACAAGACAAAATCCTTGCATCCTTAAACTGCAGGATATACTGGTTAACAACATAGACCAAAATCAATGCCTTCATGGAACTCTCATTTCTGTTATTGTCTCAATTATGATTCTGGTGGAAGCAAATCATCCCAAATTATGTGGATAATTGCCTCTGTATTCCATTTCATTGTTCCCATGGACTCCATCAGTCTTAAACATCCATTGGGACCCCATATAAACATTTCTTTTTAAAAAGAATTAAATTTGGAGAATTGAATACAGAGAAGAATATTCAAAATTGTTTTCAGTCCCTGCTCTGTTGCTCTGTGGACTATATTGAAGAAATAGAATTTCTGCTTTGGCAAAATAGCAATGAGCCTCTATGGTTCAGAATTGGATGGGAATTAGGAGGTTGTTAACAATAATCATGCCTTGAAAGTTTGTGAATCATTTAGTGAACTGAAGATGTGTGTTGGCTCCATTAACTCAGCCCAACTGCACAGGTGAGAATAACACCCCCAGAGGTCATCTGTGTGCACAGGCTGAGCCGCTGTGGACATGCTGGCTTAGGACTGGACAAGATGCTCCATGACATTCTCCACTTGGGAAATAACATTTTTTCTCAAAGAGAAAGTTGGCCTCCTACTTGTCTGTGTTCATTAGTTCATTGCTTCTTCTCCTTCCCATGCTTCTAGGTGCTGGTAGATGAATTACTCCAAATAGGGCACAATTTTTTTTTAATCTTTGTACCTATGAATGCCCCCCACCTCATGATCATGCAGCATCCCTTGGTAGACAAAAGACTTGTATAGGCCCAGTTACTAGGAGTGACAGTGCATTTTAGCTGTATATTCTGTTAGCTGCAACCTGTGGGCTTTCAGGGATTTAAGACATGAGGCGTTGGCATTTTGGATGAGATCTTGGACATCTCCGACATGTAGTAATAGCTCTTTTTCCCAGGTATGTATTCAAAGCAGCTGTCACTGGAGGCCCATAGATAGCATGGCTGAAGCGTGAGGGAATGCATCCCGTTGTCTGTACAGTCGCATCACCAAGGACCCTGCTAAAATCCTTGACTCAGCGGGTCTGTGGAGGGGCCGGAGGACCTGTGCCTTTCTCTGGGGATGCTGCGGCTGCCGCTGGTCCTGAGAGCGTGCTGGTGAGGAGCATTTGTGAGCAAACCTGATGGACTGGCCATTAATCACAGCTCAAGGCAGTTTTGCTGTTTTCCTTTTATTGTTGCACGCCCAGTAATTTTAATTAAGGTTTTAAAGAAGCAACTTAAAATTTATAGTTGTAATTGAATGCATTTTATGAAGAAAATAGATGCTACGGTGGTGCTCACAGTGTGGGATTAAGAAGATCTCAGTTGAGGTATAGCTTTCTTGGATGTCAGGGGCTCATGTGCACCCTCAGTGGGGGGTTCCCTCACAGACGTTGTCTCATTTGTATCTTAATACCTATATGAGTTCTGCGAGCCAAACATTGCCAATGTGTGTGTGTTTGTGTGTGTGTGTGTGTGTGTGTGTGTGTGTGTGTGTGTGTGTTACTGGGGATTGAACCCAGGGTCATTCTACTTCTGAGTTACACCTCCAGCCCTTTTTATTTTTCATTGTTAAACAGGGTCTCGCAAGGTTACTGAGGGTCTTGCTACATTGCTAAGACTGACCTCAAACCTGCGATCCTCCTGTATCAGCCTCCCACGTACTGGGATTACAGATGTGCACCACCACACCTGTCAATAACACACATTTACAGAAAGTGAAAGTGAGAATACAGCAACGAGTGAACTTGATCCCTTCCTCCCCTTTCTCCATCCATGATCCTACACAGAACATTGGAACAAAACAAGGTTCTCGGCCAAGAAGCCCACTTCTCAGTCTGGCAGAGGATCCATCTGACAAAAATGGCTTTCACTTTGTCCTTTTCTAAAACCCCAGAGGCACTGCCTGGCTTGACCTAATTTACATGCAACCTAAATTATCACATATGCTTATAAAACGCTAACTATTGTCAACACCATTAGTTGCCAGGATCACCCACGGCAAGCAACAGCAGTGTTTCTGACAAGCGCTTATTATGTTTGAGGAATAGTGTGCATGTACCCTGGGTACACAGAGGAATACAGGGATCAAGACCTGCCCACAAATAGCATTAAAATCACTTTAACAACAATAGAAGAGAGGAGATTGAAATATCAGATTACAAATATCAAATTAAATGAGTTAATGTGGTTTTGCTAGAGGCTTAGTACCTAATAAACACTTGGATAATGTTACTCTCAGGCAACTGTCTTAATAAATGCTATAGAACATTGAGGATTCTAGTGGCCGAGAAAAGCTTGACAGATGAGCAGGATTTTTAGTGGCCTTTGGAGACAAGTAAAATCACAGTGGAGAGACAAACTCGGGAATCTGGTTGCCTGGACCTGAATTACAGCCTGGTCACTTCCATGCTGTGTGGATCTGGGTTAAGTAGTTGCCTATGCTTCCTCGAAGCCTTACTGAGGTTAGTAAGTAACTGAGCCTTAGTTTTCTTACCAGTAAACTGGGGAGAAAATAAGTGGTTCTACCTAAGAGGCAGTTGAGAAAATTAAACAAGACATGCAAAACAGTCTACTGCCTTGTACACGGTAATTGTTTTGAAACAAAGACTATTTTATTCAGCACTTACTATTTTCTAAGCATTATTTACATGTGTCAACTCATTTCATCTTCACAATAATCTTTGGGATAGTGCATTATTATTATTCCCATTTTAAAGATGAGGCCCAGAGAGATCAAACAACTTGTCTTAGTTCACTGAATTTGGAATTGAAAGCTGTGATTAAACACTGGGCATCTGACTCCAAACCTATGTTCTTTATTAAACTATCAATTACACAAATGTCAGTTGCAATGTACAAATGCTATTAATACTAATGCTACTTGTTGTTGTTTTATTGTTTCTATTACTTGCCATTAAAACTTCAGGAAAGCTGACAAAAGTAAGAGGAGTGCATTCTAATGTGAGCAAAGATAGAGAGGTGGAAATCCATTTGCCTTGATGCAGAGACCCTGGGCCAGGGTCTTGACAGAAGTGGGGGATCTGAGGATGAAGGGAGTAGGAGACTAGACTGGAGAGAGAGGTCGGAGGTAGCCTGCCAAAAGGTCTTCAATATCATACTAATATAGCAGCACATTTCACAATAGCCAAACTATAGAACCAGCCTAGGTGTCCATCATCAGATGAATGGATTTTGAAATTACGGGATATACACACAATAGAATTTTACTCAGCCATAAAGAAGAACACAGTTATGTCATTTGCAGGAAAATGTATGGAACTTGAGAATATTATGCTAAGTAAGATCAGCCAGTCACAGAAAGTGAAGGGTCATATGTTTTCACTCATGTGTAGAAACTAGAGAGAAACTGGGAAACCGAGGACTTCAGATAAATGAGGGAAGCAGGGCGTGGTGGCACGTGTTTGTAATCCCAGTACTTGGGAGGCTGAGACAGGAGGATCGCAGGTTCACAGCCAGCCTCAGCTACTTAGATAAACGAGGGGAGATACTAATAGAATAGTGGAAGTGGATTTGGGGAGGAAGATGAGGAGGTGAAAGGTAAGATCTGATGATGGAAACAGTTCAAATAATCCTTTGTTCATAGATGAAGTTATCGATATCAATGTTAATATTATGTACAGGGAGAGAGCAGTGTGGAACCCTGAGGAAAACATACACCACGTGCTGTGTACCTGTGTATTTCTATCACTCTGAACCTCACTATGATATATAATTACAAAGAACCGATAATTTTTTTTAAAAAGACAGGGCTTCATAATTTAATAATGGGGGCATTCTGTACCTTTTTGGTAAGAGAACAATTAACTTACTATTTAGAATAAAGTATAGGGAAGAGGCAAGGAGAGCAGTTATATCTATCTATGGACACTAGTTCATTAATTAATTAACTCTTTTATTCATTCAACCCATTGGTCACTTACCCATGTGCCCCACATACTCTAATACACATTAAGAGTCCAGATAAAA
This sequence comes from Glis glis, assembly GCA_004027185.1. Classification (NCBI taxonomy): domain Eukaryota; kingdom Metazoa; phylum Chordata; class Mammalia; order Rodentia; family Gliridae; genus Glis; species Glis glis. Next base: position 92,306 of record PVJS01000807.1, read on the forward strand.
AGGTATGCTCTGTCCTAGGAACAACAGGTACAATTATGTGTCCACAAACACAGTGCATCAAGAAATATACACAAACATAAAATATGGCTGTCAGGTAATGGAGCTAATTGTACAAGGCTTATGTGGAATCTTATCATTTTTTAGCCTCAGTTCATATATGAGAAATACATCAGAGGCATCATTCACACCCCTTAGAAGTTATTCTATGTGCCTCACTTGGTGGGTATGTGATAGAAGGAACCTTTATGGTGGGGAAATTCCTATCAGTCACAGCTTTTATAACTGCCTATTGATGATATATACAGTTCCATAATGGAAGTGCTAAAATTGGCTCTTACTTCCTTAAACCATCATTGTATTGAACCATGTAACCAGAAAATCACAATGTGGTGATCTTTCTCTACACTAATCCTCCCATGAGTACTTAATGACTTGTCTGTTCATCTTGGAGATAATAAACCTAGCATCGAAGCAATAGCTGTCGTGGTGACTTTGCATAAATCATTATTTGTAAAAGTGAAGGAAAACCTATAGATACGAGCCAGAGACTGCGATTGCTCTACTTTCAAGAATTAGCTCTAATAATTGCTGTGACTGCATTAGGAATTCATTGGATAAATGGATGCAGACCAAAAAGTAAATATTATCTCTCAACGTGATCAATACAACAACTTCCAACACAGGAAGGGCAATTATTAAATACCCTGGCATGGTTTATCTAAGCAAAACAACATTGCAAGGAAATGTTTGCTGGGGAGGAAAATGGGAAAGAGGCAAAGACCTACAGAAACATGGGGGTTTCCTCTTCCACAACTAGAGATCAAGGTGTCGTGTTGTAAGAAAGTACAGCCATAAATAGCTACTATTAATAGAGTATGCATTCTCATTTTAAACCTACCTATTTTTAATAATTTTTAAATATGGCTTCCATGAAGACAGTTTTCTCAAGTCAGAAACCCTATCAGTTTCCCCAATGATATTTGTACATCCTGGTTTTCCAGTTTCTTCCTTCCCACCTTGAGTCACTGTTGAGTCACTCTATTTCTCAGCATCTGACTAAGCTGAGAGAACACAAACAATCTATTGAAGCAAATACAGATAGAACTTCTCCCCAAACACAGATTCACAAGAAAACAAGGCAAAGAGAAATTGAAGAGAGAAGTAGGGCATGGCACTATATTTAGTCCAGTTGCCTGATTTCCATTAGCCTTATCCTAATTTCTTTTCGGCTCTTGTCCCAGGGGCTGATTTTGTTGTTCAAAAAGCAGACAGACCTTCAGGTGGATAGAGCAGCCAGCAGAAAATACCCTCGGACTAATCAAAAGGAAGCCGGGTTAGTGGCCACTAACCCCAGAAAAGGAATAGTGAGTACACTGCTGAGCTGGAAGCTGATGAAGCCACCCCACTGACGGGTTAGCAAATGATTTAGCGTCTGAACAGGGGGTTCTTTGCTCTTTGTTTTTCGTTCCATCATGTCTCCTTTCTATATCTTATTTTTTCTTTTTGGTTTCTCCTTCACGCCTCTTCTCCTACTGTGCTTCCTTTCTCTCTCTCTTCCTTTCTTCTTTCTTCATCCTGTTTTTAAGTTCTGCCCACTTGGATTGTTGCACTGTCTCTCTCGCTGGCTTCCCGGATTCTACTCTTGCCTCTACAGTCTGCTCTCCACACTGTGGCAAGAGCCATCTTTTTATAACATAGGTCAGGTCAGACTCCTCTGCTCAACATCCTGTCCTGGCTTCTTCTTTCATCCAACTAAAAGCTAAAGTCTGTGCCAAGGTCTAGAACATCCTGCATTATCTAGCCTTCGGGCCAGTTGCTGATCTCAACTTTCTGCTCTTTTGCAGATAAGTCAGGCCCACTCTCTGGTATCAGAATGAGTGATCCTCATCCCCTTCAACACTTGGCTTAAATTGTTCTTTCTCAATGGCCACTGATCACCCTGTTTACAACCTAAATCAACCCTTCCTGAATTCTCAGTTGCTTTTATCCTGTTCTTTTTAACATATTATATAATTTACTAAGTTATTCTGTCTATTGTTTATTGTTTGTCATATACTAGAATGTTAACTCTATTAGAATGGGATCTTTGCTGGTTCAGTGATTTGTTACATAAGCCTACAAAAGTACTTGAGACATGTAATAGGTGTATTTGTTGAATAAATGAAAGCAACCTATCTTTTATTAGAGTGACAGAAAAGGTCATAAAACATAATACAAGTGATAAGTGAAGTGATGGAAGTTAGTAGAATGTTACAGTAAAAGCAAGAGTAGAAAGTTTCCTTCTCCATTGGCATGGAAGTCAGAAAAATGGTACCATCAGTATAGAATTTCAAAGTATGATTAGAAGCTGATCAGGCAGGCAGAGTAGAATAAAAAGGTGGAGGAAGAACATGTTGGATAGAAAGAGTTGACACATGGCATGAGAGAATGAGAGAATGAGTCACTTCATGCCTGTGTTGAGAAAGAGTGGAAACAATTGCCTTGCCGTGTTTCAGGGAACCCACAGGAGAATGGTTGAATAGAGCAGTAGAGAGGATCTGGCAATGAGGGATGTCACCTGCACAAGTAAGGAGGTTAGACTCATCTGATAGATAATAGGAAATCATTGAAAAAATTTAAACATAGGAGGAATAATCAGATTTGGATTTTTAAGTATAGGGATAGCCTAGGATGGTGATGAGAGAAGAGTGACTCATGAGCTAAGACGCCATTTGCAGGACACTGGCAGAGGCATCCCTTAAGACAATGGTATTAGAAAGGAGAGAGGTTATATCTGAGAAAGATTTAAAAGGAAGACCTCACAGGAAGCAATGAATAATAGCATAGGAGGTGGGAGTAAGAAGCACACATTTTAGATACCTCTGACATTTTAAGACTGAGGGACCAATTGGGTTGTACCATTCTTCACTGTAAATGGAAACTTAAGATATGAGCAAGCTTGAGGAAATAATGTTGTATAAAGAAATGTTGAGTTTGTGGTATTAGAGAATTCCCCAAAGAAGTTATGGGATTGTGTTAGTCAGCATTCTCACAGCTATAATCTAAAGACCTGACCACATAACTTAGAGGAAAGAAGATTTATTTGCTCACAGTTTCCTTACAAGTTCTGGGTTCAGTCCATCTGAGGCCGGGGCCAGTGGATCTCAGGGCATGGCAACAGGAAGCGGAGAGAGGAGAGCACAAGGCTTTGCTCTCACATCATGGAGGCCGGAAGCAAAAGAGAGAGCAGGTGGAGGTAAAACTATATATAATCCCCAAGGCCACACCCTAGGGACCTACCTTCTCCAGCCACACCCTACCAGCCCAGGCCACCACCCTGATAAATCCATTATAATGGATCTATCCATTGCTGAGATTACAACCAAGCCATGCTTCCAACATTACCACCCAGTTTCCATGAGGGCTACGGGATATTCTATTTTTAAACCATTACAGGGATGATAAAAAAAATTAATTAAGAGGGTGAAACTTAGGATGGAGGTTTGTGAGATCAGTGATTTAGGCAGTGATAGTCAAATAATAGTTAAATAATGACTACTGTATTATTATTATGGTCCAGGTGGAATCTGTGGGGTGATAAGAGAGAAAACGTTGGTGTCTTGGGGGAAGTTACCATTCATAAGGCAGGGAAAATATGCTTGTGATGGGATGTTGACTATATGGTCAAAGATTTAGAAGGAGGGAGAAGGAAGGGGAGGTATCATATAGAAGTCAGGGAAGAAAGGAGTGGCTATCATCATGAAGTAGTATAGAGATGCCATGGAAAATAAGCAATGAAGAGTCCAAGTATTTGCTCAATTTAGTAAGGAAAATTGTAGAGGAACAATTGTGGATGTGGAAGCCAAGCTACAGTTTACTGAAAAGTCTAAGCAATCAGAGGATAGAAGATTGTAGTTACAGGTGAGTCTTCAAGAAACCAGCTGAGACAGGAAGCATAGAAGAAAGGCAGTAATTAAAACTGGACATAAGATGAAAATGTTCTCTATCACATAAGAGACACTTATTAGGTGGATGGATTCAGCCCCAAGGAAGAGTTTAAAATGCAAAAGAGATAAGGGAATGAGGGGATGATAGGACATGAAATGAAGATCATAGGTAAAGACATCGGCCTTAAAAAAGAAAATGAATACTTGTTCTTTGGAGTTGAGAGAAGAAGATGGTAGTGTCTGCAAATAAATACGTAGGGAACATTGGGGTTTAAAGGAATCAATAAGTAATTCTACTCTACCTCATTCCCTGAATTCAGAACAAAAAGAAGAACAACACACTGGAGCAGAAAGATGAAACTCAAAATGATAGATTTATAATTGATAGGTTGACTGGAGAATGTAGCTATGAGGTCAGAGCAAACATTCACTAATTCTTTAGCCCTGAATTAGACAATCATATAAAGACTGGACAGATGGACAGATTCCAACATCTGCAGGCAGAATGGGCCCTTTGCTGTAGGGCTAAGAACATCTAAAGCGATGCCAAGGTGCACTCTCTGCACACAGATCTCAAAGAGTGAAGGAGGGTGAAGTGTGCATATCCAATCTTTTCTTGCATACTAACCAACTAAATATTTAGCTTCTAGAAACAGGAGGCTAGTAATACAGGGAATTCCTTTCCCAACAGGAACACTGGTGAGATTTATGACCTTTTCTGTCACTTACAAATACTTCTGTTTAGTAATTGAAGTGGGAAGTGAGGTTCTGCTTATGTTTGCGGGAGAGCTGGGGAAGCCCAGTGAATCTCTTGAGTGGTCACTGTGAGGAATGCGAAGGGAACCAGGGATACATAGGAGAATTATTGAAATGAATCAAAGTTTAGTCGAGGATAGAGAACATATGTTCTCATTGGTGTGATTTTCTCCAGAAGGGCCTCGCAGGTATTTATAAATGTTATAAGTTACATTAACTGGTTGAAGATGAGGTGAAAAAATGTTGAAATAAGCCGGGTGTGGTGGAACATACCTTTCATCTCAGTAGTTGGGAGGCTGAGATTGGAGGATTGCAGGTTCAAAGATAGCCTTGGCAAGTAGTGAGACTCTCATGAACCTAGTGAGACACTGTTTCAAAATAAAAATAAAATAGGGGGTGTAGCTTAGAGGTATAATGGCCCTGGGTTCAGTCCCCAGTATCACACACACACACACACAAAGAATGTTGAAATAATGCATCACAAGCTCTAGCCTTGTATTTCAGTTATTTATTACTATATAACAACTCCTAAACATAATGGCTAAAAGCAACAGTGGCTTGTTGTTGCTCATGACCAGGAATTCAGACCAGGCTCAGATAAACAGTGCTGCTTCTCCAAGTATTGTCACGGGGTTACTCACTGGGCAGCATTTAAGTGGATCTAGACTGGGCTGGAAGGTCTAAGAAGAATTCATGTAGTTGTCTGGCACCCCAGAGCTCCTCCAAGTAGCCTCTCTCTCTTTCTGTTTTTCTCTTTCTCTTTACTTCTCCACTTTTTTTCTCTCTGCACATTGCGTGTCATCATTTAATGGTTTAGCTCTAGCTTCTATATAGCATGGAGATGAACTTCCCTCAAGAATACAGAGGGGAAGCTTCCAGGTCTCTTCAGAGCAACACCTGAAATGGGTACAGAGTACAGTGTCACTTCTGCATACTCCGCGAGTAATGAGGCCAGCCCAGATTCAAAGAGAATGGTTGAAATGGTCTCCAGCTCCCGAGGAGAGGATCAGCCTATGCATACAGGAAGGAGGGCCATTGATGGTGGCCACCCCTTTGGAGAGGACCTAACACAACACAATTAGGGGGGAAAAAAAGAAATGCAGCCAGATTCCAGATAGACAATGAGAAAGCCCGTGCCTTCATTTGCCATCATAGGAGGTTAATGGTTAGTGTTTATTTTATGGGCGAAGTTCTTCTACCTCTAGAGGGAACTGTAGTATTTCTGCAAAAGTATCTTTCATAGTGCCATAGATTTTCTATCAAAAGTTTTAAGGCTTAGGAAAGAAGGAAAAAAAATAACTCGTGTAGCCTTTCTTATTTGAAATTTCATTTTGATGTTCAGACTTCGCTCACTCCGAGGAATAAAAGTAGTTTGGACATGAAAGTGTCACACTAAATTAGGCTCTGCATGGCCTTTTGGGAGAAGGTAAAATTAGGATTTTCCATGAAAATATGTAAGAATTTGAACCTTATAAGTAAGTCTGCCATTCAGGAAATATTGAACGTGGTATAGTGATGGAAGATAACCTCTTCCGTTGGGGGTCAATCCATTGATGGCAGCACCTGGCTCCCTTTTCAACCCAGGATTATTCATTATCTAGGGCTTGTCATCCATGACCTCCTATCCTTTTGGAGACGCCTGTCTTTGGGATTTTCTTACCAGAGCTCTTCCATTCTTACCCTCCATATATTTTCTCTGTCTGTACCTTAGGGCTTCAGACTGGTATAGATCTGGGTCTTCATCTTCATTCTTCCTGGGGAAAACAAAGAATTTTTCATTTCTTTTGATGTTAGATCATCTTAATTTCCAACTTTGAAAATTTTTGGCCTACAGAAAATTGAACTGCATATTCTTAGGGCTTCCTGTCCCCACATCTTTGAGACTGTGTCAAAATCCTGAAGCCATTACAAAGTACCAATGGGCTGGCTCTGTTGAGAAGTGCATGGTCTCAACCTCCATAGGCCATGATGCATTTAACGAATCTTTGATAGGGTAGTGAGCCTTGGGCCATGGCCTCTGGCCTCCCAGGGATACCATGTGGGCATATATTGAATGTTTTACCCATTGTTGGGTATTACAAGAAAGCAGGATACAGGTATCCTCAGCATGCAGAACCATGAAACTCTTTTTTTTTTTACCATCAACTTTCTCCCAGCCAGGCAAATCTCTTTTAGTTGTTGGATATTTCTCTTACTTCAGATTCTACCATCTTAATGAATTTAGGCTTTTGGTGGAAATAACAGAAGAAAAGAAAAAAGAGAAACACAAAAAGCAAGAAGTTTTGTCACTAACCTTCCTCAGTTTGAGCCTGTTGACTGCTTGATTGGGGGGAAAGGATAGAGAAAAACATAAATTAATAATGCAAAAGTCTTTCTGTCACATTTCCTCATCACTCCCAATCAAAGATGATTTGTCCATGTGTCTCTGCCTCCCAAAGGAACCACTATCTGGTCTGTTAAACAGTCCTGTCTAAGAGAATATGATCATTCACAAGAGAAAAAGCTCTCTTTTGAATCCTCATCCCTGGCACATGTGTCCATTTCAATAGTGGTCTTCTGGAGACAATGCCTAATTTTGTTAGTCATCAAAGAGCTGCCTCCAGTGATATGCATTTCAATCTAGATAGAATCGAAGGAAAGGATGAGCAGATGAAGGCAGGCAGGGCAAAGCAAGATTGCCCAGTTGTGATACTGATGGAATGGCTTACTTAGCCTATTGTAGAATGGGAGCTGTTGATGTGTGCATATTGACGCACACAATAAAAATGCTGAGATTTGGGTTTTTTTGTTTTTTTTCATTTTTTTAAATGCTGAGATTTGAATATCACTTCACAGTATCTAAAAGACTTCTCTATCTGTAATTTTCTTTAAACCTGGATTCTAAACTCATGGAATGTTGCCAATGAGCAGAATTTAGATGCCTTCTCTTCCCATCTGATGCAGGAATAGCATTTAAAAGTGTAATGAGTAGGTACACTTATTTGTCCTTGAACAATTCAAGTGACAGGAAGGTTACAACCTCAGGATGCCAAGTATTTTAAATGTTTAACTCTTTTGAAAAGAAGTTTTGTTTTTTTAACATAGCAAATAGCTATGCTGTCCTTCAAGTCCATGCATTGGCCTCAGTATAGAGCTTAGAGAAAAAGAGTCAACCTTCAAAGCGAGGCATACATGGATTAAAGTAGTAACTTATCCTCTTACTGCATATGATTCTGGGCAAGTGGAACAAACTCTGAGTATCATTGGCTCATCTGCAAAGTACTGGTAATCATGTTGAACACACAGGTTTATTTTGAGTACCAAAAAAATAATGATGAAGCATGAGCCAGATGGACAATATTTCACTCAATCCTCACCCAGTACAGGATGCTCTATGATGAACATTACCCATTGCTTCACATTATAATGGACCAGCTTTCCATTCAGACTCTAAGCCACCACCTTGCTGCAAGTGTATCTGATTCATGCAGTCTTCTCCCTTCTCATGCACTGTTTCTAACCCGCTAAAATCATAAGACCAGACAACCTCACACCTCACATCTGAGGGTCTCTCAAAAGCCAGTATGCTCTCAACAAGGAGTGCTATGGTTTGGGTATGAAATGTCCCCTCCAAAGCTCATGTGTTGAAAGTATGTCCCCAATGCATATATATGTTCCCGGCCCCCTCTCCACCCTTTCTCTGCTTTTTTCTGCCAAGAGGTGAGATTGGTGTCCCTCCACCATGCCTTGCTGCTACAGTTTCTGCCCTAGAGTCAGCTGACTATGGAACGAACCTCCAAAACTATGATTCCCCAAACCTTTATTCCTCTAAGTTGTACTTGTTGACTCTCTAGGTAGCAGAGATGAGAAAAAGCTGACTAAAATAAGGGCCCAGCCAAAGTTGGTGTGTAGCTCAGGTCTGAGTTTTGTTGATGTTATTTCCATGGCTCAGGGGCCTTTTCCCTTTATTTCTGAATTTTATTAAGTTCTAGATTATGAATCTTGTTGAATGCTTACTACTTTCCTCTATCCCTTGGCCCTTCTTCTCTTTTCAATGTCACCATGCATAGTTATCCTATCTTCCCAGCTACTTGTACCAGAAACTAGAAATAATATTTTTCTTTATTCTGGGCCTAAATACCACAGTAAGTCAGTCACTAAATTCTGTTAAGTCTCTCTAAAATATAACTCAAATCTTTCCCATTCGCTCTATCTCCCCAGTTACCCTGGTCCAGATATACACCATCCCTTATTGGAATTATTGCATCCAAATGCATAATGCCAAGTCAACTAAAGGACTTATAAAATCAAATTATAGCCCAGCCTCTATTTAAGGAAACTGGGGTCTGTGTATTGTAACATATTTCTGTGTGTCACTATCCCTTTCTCTCTCTTTCTCTCCCTCTCTCTCTCTCCTATTATTAAAGTAGTAAGTTACAAATTACCTGGAAAATCCAGTTACATGGAAGTCTTTGTTTCTTAATATCACTGAGCAAAAAAAGAATACTAATATAGTACATTTATTCAAGACTGATTTTTGCAAAAGATTGTTCCCATATGTAGATTGTGCCTGTGACTCACCGAGTCTCTCTTTTTGTTCTGGCTGCTTTGAAAAGCCAAGCAAAAGTTCCTTCAAGCCCAGCAGTTAATTGTCACAGTGATGCCTGTTTGATGACTCCATATTTATTTTAAGAGGAACTGCATCCCGTTGGGCCTGCCAGGATGAGTTAGCTGCGAAATGCATTCCTAAATAGCTAAATGATTCAGCGCAGGATCCCATATATGAAATTGACTTTGTAATGCGGCTGCATGTCTCTCTGTTGGAAAGTCTATCTATTTCAGTTCTGTGCTTTATTTTATAATTCAATATTGCATATGAAGAGGTAATGGAGGGAAGCTTTCCTGCCTCACAAAACCCATGTTACAACCAATAGGTCGTTAAAACTTCGCCCAGTGACTCGGAAGCTTCCTTTGTTGAAGAGAACTTGGTTACCTGGGGTAAATGTATCCGAAAATATTCAGAATTGCACACTGCAGTCTGCAAATAACAACCAGGATGCTCTTGAACTGAGAAACCCCCAAGAGGGTACTTACCTCCTTTGCATCAATAAAGTACAACGGCTTCTTATCAGCGGCTGACTTTTGCTTACAGCTAGAAATCTGGCTAAACCCAGTTTCTAACCACTTAGAGACTTCAAATAATTCCCAAATTATACCTTCCTTCAAAGGGAATATGCTTTAAATCAAGTGTTTAATGTTAGGAAAATAATAATTCACACACTTGCACACCTTAGCAGCCTATTTTAATTCAGAAACAAAGAGAACAGAGAACAGATTGTTCTTAGGCCTCAGCCTCCCCACTTCTCCTCAAAGTACTCAATAAATATGCTGCTTTTTTAAAGAATAAGGACTTCATCAGCACTTGACCCCACAGTAGGTCAACTGGGCATTTCACTCCGCAAAGAGTATACCGGGGAGAAAAATGTTGGTGCTTCTCTGAGATAGCCTGAGGCCTGGTGATGTAAGGCCACTTGTTTATGGTGACGTGCCGGAGCATCAACTTAGTTCTCAGCATCTTCTCTAAGTGGGTTTCACTCCCTGTCTAACAAAGCATCCCTAGGTGTAAGTGGACTGTATACTTCTGTCCCTGGCTCACTGTACTCGGGACTATCTGAAGATTCTGAGGGGAAAACAAGCCTTCCATTGACAAGCTGTGACTTCAGTGGGATGGAAAATGGAGTGTGCTGCCATGGCGGTTCCATCTCGACTCTGGTCCTGGGGGAGAGTGAGACCTAGGTGTCCAGGTCTCTCCAAACCCACTCTCTCCTGTGTGTCTACAATGCTACTGTGCATTATCTGTGGGAGAATTGAGAAAATATTCATTTCAATTATTGTTCTGTTGTCTGCAGTTTACATAAGGAACTCCAGATAACAAGGGCTGGTTCTCTCTAAATCCGTTATGTCACAATTCCATACAATTTTGAGAAAGCTATTTAATTACATTTAGTACCATTCTCTTTATCTGTAAAATACATGGGAGGAGCTGTTTGATTTCTGAGGTCCTTATTGCTGAAAGAATCTGAGGAGAGAGAGAAGGAAACCAGGATGCTGAGGGATTATTTATATTGATGACATGGTTGTGAGTTTTGAACTTTCACTGTTTAAAATTTTTGCACATGCTTATGTGGGAGCATTTTTTTCCCCTTAGATCAAAAGTGAGAGAAAGGAAGTATCACAGAATCTAGTACAGCCTTGTAGCCAATGCTTGATTTTTTTCTAAAATACTTTTACTAAATAACCCTATACTCCACACTTGAATGCTTCTAGTTACAGAACACCCACAATCAGCAAATTTCCTCTTTCCATCTTTGAAGTGTTCTAACTGTTCTGTTCTAGGTAAAATGTTATTTTTGCAGCTTTCCAATATAGCTACAAAATGAGGTTATATTCTTTTTATACCAAAATAATGTATCCAAAGACAGTACAGTTATTGGAAATTAGCCCCTCTCAGTACCTCCTCCCCTTTCTCCTGATACTACTTCATACAGATTGCAGAAATATGGGGGAAGGGGCACCTGGGATCTTCTGTGCCAATAGACTCATTCTGCTGTGGTGCAAGTTACTGTGTTTTGTGGAGGGACGCATATTAATGTCTCACTTCCATATGAGGAGTATAGTACAGAGAGCATACCCTGGAGAGCAAATGTTATTTACAATTTTACTCCCCCCACCAGTGGGACCCATATCAGCTGGGGGACATGGGTTGACAATGCCTCGAACATGGCTCTCTGGATGATTAATGAACATTGTTTTCCAGTTCAGTTTGAATAACCGAGTCCAGTACCTTCTCATGGAGGGATTGCTTAAGAGCAATCTAACCTGTCCTGCTTGTCCACACCGTTAGTTGAATGGCATTCATTCACCCCATGGAATGAGTAATGGATTAATGCAACAACTCTGGCAATGGGGGTCAGGGGGAGGGGGAAACCTGGAGAGATGCTGGCAGGATTTTGAGTGGGACACACACACAGAAACTAGGGACATCTCCTGCAGTTTATGATTGACTTCTCAGTAAGGTTATGAGGCGTGGTGAACAAATTGTGGTCAGAGCTGTCCATCGGCTCAGCAGTCATTTAGTCAGTCCACTTGGGATCCTTTGGGAGAGCTGTGTCAGGGTATTTTCCTTAACGATCAAGGTTCTAGGGGTGGCTCTGAAGGACAAAGGTCATTAATCCTCCTTCCCCTTCTCTCTCATATGCCCTCAGGGTCTAAGTCCCTGGGTGATGGAGTTGTTGCGCTCTCTTCAGGGTCACAGCAGTTGTACCCATTTCTGTAGCTATAACTTTGCTTTTGAATTCAGTCACCCCTAGTCATACCCAGACTTTTCGTTTGGAATGGTCCTTACAAAAAGGCAAGGTTGTTTTTATTACAAGTACAGGCACCTAGTATCTGCTCCACTTTGACGTACATTGGCCACTGTAGAGGGACTTGGTGAGTCATATACTCATTAGTCTTATGATCTAGTGCCATGTCAATCCACCAAAAGAATCCAGGTGGACGAACCAAAATTAACTCTGAATACTTTAGGGCCCCTTTCAGCCAGGCACCTTGAAGATGTATCAGCTAAGTCACACTGGAGCTGCTGTTAAAGGAAACAAAGAAGCATCACACTTAGAAACAGTCAGGGTGGAATGGGGGATTTCATAATAAATCTATTTAATTCCCACCACTTTCTTCATGACAATTACATAAGAGGAAGCTAGAAGAAGATAACACTCTGTGTGGAAGGGCTACATTCAGTTACCAAATTGTCTTAAGAAGGTGCGTGGACCTGGAGGGGTTGAGAGAAGTAGAGTCAGAAAACTTTCTGAGCCAATTTTGAATGGGGCTGTTCCAAACCTCAATAATACTAGATATATTTGGATGGTAGGGAACATGAAATATTGGATGCCTAGACTATCAGCCCATTATTAAGTAGATTTTGCAGTAAAAGGTGCACTGTTGTCAGGTCAGAAATGCTCTAGAAAACTTGAAACATGACACAGATTAGTTTTAGAGGTCACAGTGGAGTGGCCAGAGCTGGCTAATTGGGCTGGGATAGCTACTCATAACCAACAGTGATGTCCTGAAAGGGGGTAAAGGTCTAACATGCTCTTCAGAGAATACCCTGTGCAGTGTGATTTGCTCATTTCAAGACAAGCTGGTTAACTTCTGGCAGGATTCACAAGTCTGATGTTCAGATGTAGTCTCTGCCTCAGAAATAGGCAATCTTTTACTTTGTGCTCTGTCAGTGATGGTGCATGCATTGTCATTCCAGTGCTATGATGGATCCAGGTAGCAGCAGTGGCAACCTGAGTACAGTCAGTAGTTCGATTCCTGTTGGTTTCATCAGAGAACTGACCTTACCAAAAGCATCCTCATGAGAGACTTTGATGCTGTGGTCAGTATCTGAGATTTGTTTCCACAGTTTGTAGCCCGAAGGACAGGTGCCTTGATTCTGCCAATCTATTGCTTTCCAAGTGACAGATCAAATAACTAGGCCATTGGCAATAAAATCCTAAGCTCAAGAAGTAGTAAGAGATAGAAATGCTCTTGAGTGTTGCCCAGTGAACCAACAGACCTTGTCTACTTTCTGCTATCTAAAGAGGTGCTGAGGTTGAATAGCTGTAGTACCCATTGGATATCACTGGGTTTTGGTGTAGCTAAAACCAGCCTCAGTGAACCAGGCTCAGGCATCTAGGGGATCGTCAATATATTGAGGACCCTACCTAACCAGCAGGTTTGTGGGTAAGATATTTCTCCTAAAGGGATAATTGCCACTATTACATGCAAAGTTGAGAAGTTGCTTGGGCCATATTGGTTGCATTTTGGAAGGTACCATTTCAATCTGACAAGTGATTTTTGTTGTGCCTCTACTACCAGGTTAGACTTTTAGTCTAAGTTGGCCCACTTTAAATGGGATTATCAGTGTAAAGAGTCACAAGGATTCCAGGGGTCTGGAGTCCATTTATGTCAAAACCCCAACAGCAATCTAAGAGGTCCTTTTATAGAGGGGTCTACTTGGTAGCCTTCAGAGGCAATCTGTCCAAACCCCAAGGAATTCTTCTTCTAGGTGGGGGCTACTACCTTTTACCTGAGGCTTCACTTGGTAAATTTATCAGTCAGAAAAACTTTTAGGTTTAAAGGAGTATTAAGATTGTGAATCCCAAAAGTTATGAACCCTCTCTATATGCAGTTATTCTCAATCAGGAAAATCTCTTCTAGCACCTATGAGAAGAGGAAGCACAAGCATGTAGTATGTCATTTTCTCTTATATATTCAGATAAAGGAGGGACAAAAATAGTACATTAAGTTGCCTCAAAGCCTCATCCACAAATCATGTTCACTTTCTTCCCCTATTCTTAATCCAACCCAAAGTCAATCAGTTGAACCCAGCCCCATCTCCCCACAATGTGGGGCTGGTTCAGCTGGCAAATTTGTCTCCTTTGTCCACAACAGACAAAAATTTGCAACACCCCTCTCCCCGAAGTTCCACCACATACTGTATGAATATGGTCATTAGTCTACTTTCAGAACAAGCGGATCTTGATCTACTCCTGCTAGTCTTTATCTTTAAAGAAGCCAAGATTGGGATAGAAGTGATGAAGGGAAAAGGGTCCACCAAGAGGGCCTGGCTCTGCACCAGGGGGTAAGGCTTTGCATTTACTTTCAGTTTTGAATGGCATGGCTGTGGCTCATGGTTCTCCATACAAATTTCAGTGTTTACAGCCCACAAAGTATTCTTTATCAGGTGATGAACCCATCATTACTGACATCATCGACTTAGTTTTGGTGAGCACTTTTCTCAGTAGCCACAGTCACATTGCTTTCTGACTGGTGGCCTGAGGTTTTTGCTCTGTGGCTGACTCCAGTATAATTCACACAGTGCTGATGCTTCTTAAGGACTCTGCCTTAATATGGGGGCATTTGCTCTCCCATTATCAAGATAAAATCTTGTAAGTTCTTGCAGTTCCAACATCAGGGCTAATGGAGTCTCCTAGGGCAGAGTCATTCACTGCAAAAAGTTATTTCTGTCTCTTTGGGTCAGTTTCACAGTCTCCAGTGACCCACCTTTTTGAGCATCGTGAACTCATCTGGCCAGTTAGGAGCCCTAATATTAGTCAATGATTCATTTACAGTTTCTCATAGACTTTGTCGACCTTATGGAAATCTTCTTGAGAAGACCAAAGTTCTTACTTAGTAGCCAGGATCCATTGCAAAAAACCTGGGACATTTTAGTATCATCTCTGATGGATCTTAGATAGCATGAAGATAAATTGCATCTGGGCATGAACAATCATATTGCGCATCTATTAGCATCCTTCCTTATCAAGCACTGCATAACTCACCCCCTTATTCCCTAAGCCAAGCAGTCAAAGATCTAAGATTATGCCTACTTTCTTCTTAAGATGGTCAAGAACTTCCTTTCACCCTCAGTATACGTGCATGTCTTTGTAACCATTTTCTGAGAGGGCCAGAACCTTCCATCTAAGTTCTCTCAAGTAGAGCAATTTGTACACTGGTTTTTACAATAGGGTTATCCTGAGGCTGTCTACCAGATTAGCTGGGAACTCCCCTCAAACCTCAGAGGAGAGTTAGCAACAACTAAGGCACTTTCCAGAAAAATTTAGGGTTCGTTTATTCATTCACAAATACTTATTGTATGTCTATGACTGCTAGAAAGAGAGGAAGAGGGGAAGGGAAGAGAATGAGACACCAGTGTTCTTTGTGATGGTGGGGGTCGAAGCTGCAATGTTGGGAAAGGAGTATGCAGGTTCAACGGTGAGGTCTGAGTTGGCCCTTCGAACGTGAGAATTGAGTGTGATGGCTTGGATCAGGATTGTCCCCCAAAAGCTCATGTGTTGAACAGTAGAACAAAGTTCAGAAGTGGAGCTTTTAGGCAATGATTAGTTCAAGAAGGCTCTGACTTCATTAGTGGATCCATCAAATGGGTTAATCCATTGACAGCTACATGGACTACTGAGAGGTGGGACCTATTTGGAGCAAGTAGGTCGCTTGAGGTGTGCCCTGGAAGAGTTTACCTTCTCCCTGGCCCCTTCTCTCTCTTTGTTTTCTGGCTGCCATGAGCTGAGCAGCCTCCTCTGCCACACCCTTCTACCATGATGTGCTATCTCACTTCAGGCCCAGAGCAATGGAGTTGGTCAACCATGGACTGAGACCTCTGAAATCATGAGCCAAACAAACAAAAGCTGTCCTCCTCTAAGTTATTCTTCTCAGGTAATTTGGGCACAGTGATTAAAAGCTGACTAACACACTGAGTTAAGATTTGAGGAAGATGTCATAGTGAGGCAAACTGGCTTCTGTGGAAAGAACATTTTGTTCCCTACCATATGTCCACCACCTAGAACATTGTCTGACCCACAGCTGCTCAAGGAAAATTCTGTGACTGAATGGAGGTCAGGTATCATGAGATGAGACGGTTCCTTGTTCACAGATTGACGTGAAGAGTCCGTATGTGACCTTTGTTCAATCTCTAACTCTCTTGTGAGCAAATTGAGCAAGAACACATAAACCCAATGATCAGATATTTTTTAGTTGTAAGCAGATCATCTAATGGTTCAATGGTTCTGGAATATTTCAACTGATCTGGCTTCCCTCAGGAGCAATCACCAGATTTGAGTCTAGCACTGCATGACTAACAGAATTCACCAGAGGGATCTCTCCCTGAACAAAGGGTGGATTTGTTCCAAAGAAAAATTCCATTTTCTAACTTAGAGTGCAGAAATTGCTGGCAAACTCACAGATTACAGTTTTCTACCTTCAAAAAAATTTTGTGATTGAGACCTCACTGAGTACCCTATTATATCAAGCCAACATGTGTCTCCCTATATTTTAACCATTGCCCTAATCCTACTTCTTGAAGCCAAAATAAATGAATTCCTCTTGTATGTGTTCATGGTAAAATATTTGAAGCAATCTTTTATCTTTCCCCACTTTTTGATTAGGTAAATAACTGCATCTTTAAAAAATGATTTCATTTAAATCATTGGAATTTCTTCACCTTCTTATACAATGTCCTCTGAAAATGTTCTAATTTGCCTTAAATTGTGGTACTTAAAATTGAATGGGTTGTTCTGAGTAGCACAGAGAAAAGAATATAGCCCTCTCATTTGTTCAAGTTATATTTTTATTAATGCAGCTTAAGATCACTTTAGCTCTTTTGGGGGCAGTTCCACCTCATTATTGAGCCTATTTCCAGCTAAAACAATTGTTATTTTCACCTGTGCTCTGCTAAGCCAAATCATCCCTATGTTTTACTTGTGTAGCTGTTTATTAAGGGACCCCCAACGGTAACTTCACAGTTTTACCTGTTAAATTTTAACTCACTAGATTGAATTCAATGCTCCAGACTGGCAAAATATTTTCAATTTTGGTTCTATCACCCAATATATTTTCTATTTCCCCCCAGTTTCACATCACAATCATATTGGATGAGCCTGTCTTTGTTATTGTTATACAAGGTGGTGAATTTAAAATTGACACAAATAGAAAGCTTTTGGAAGGAAACAGTTACACGGTGCCCTAAAATTTAAATTTGAGATTTGTCAGTATAATTTCATCTTGCAAGTTAAATTATTAATATTTATTCATTATGAAGTCCTTCATATTAGGTAAATGAGGCGGTTATTGTTGTACACAAAATTTTCAAATCAGTGTTTATGGATGACAGTTGAAATCAGATCAATCTCATCATCTAATTTACTTGACTATTTTGTTTTCCTTGAGCAGAATTGAGAATGTTGTGAGCTGAACAGAAGTCGTTGCAAGAGTTCATTTGGTTGGTTGGTTGGTTTTTAACTCCATTATCCTTGCAATCTCAAGATACTTTTTGAGTGAAATGAATCAGATCTTTGAAAGGAGACTTGTATAATATTTATTTTTTTGGTTTAAAACCAAAGAATACTTTTTTATTTGTTTTTATGCTACTGAGGATTGAACCCAGGTGCATTCTACTTCCAAGCTACACCCCTAGCCCTGTTTTTATTTTTTGTTTGAAAAAGGGTCTTGCTAGGTTGCTGAGAGTCTCGCTACATTACTGAGGCTGGTCTTGAGCCTATAATCCTGCCACAGTATACACCACCATGCCTGGTGAATCAATAATTTAACAGCTGATCTCATTAATTTATTCTACATTTATTACTTGAAAATCTTTTATATGACCAGCAATATTTTAGGTGCTTGGAGTACAGTGATATATAAGAGAAAAAATATTAACAGGCTCTTGGAACCTACATTCTAATGAAGTGAGACAGGAAATACAACCACATACACATATAGTTATATGTGTACATACACATAAGAATGAAGATAGGTTAGTGTGTATGTGTGTACGTATAGTAAAATAGAAACCTGCATCTATGTTATATGAATAGGGATGGAGATAAATAAACAATTTTCAGACTCTTCTTACTTTATTCTCATTTCCACTAATCTGAAGAGTACTTTTATTGCTACCAATGATTATACTATATTGCACCCATCTACTCTTTTACTTTCCTTTTACTCTTTTATTTTCTCTATCCCTAATAGTTTTCCCATCCTCATTTTCAGTCAATTACTATGCCTCCTACTTCACTATGGAAGCAGAAGCTGTTGAAGAGAGTACAGACATCCAACATTTCATTATTTCATTTCAGAGCAGCTTACCCGTTTTCATAGATGAAGTAGCCATTGTAATGGTTTGTATTTAGAATGTCTCCCTAGTCCTCATGGAAAGCAGGCAGTCATGCTGGAGGTGGCCAAGAAGGGACCCCTGGGGGTGTAGCCTTGGAGATTATATATGTTCGCTCCTCCCCTTGCTCTCTCTCTCTCTTGCTTCCTGCCTCCATGATGTGAGAGCAGATCCTTGCTCACTCCATTTCTCCGCTTCCTGCCTCCATGCCCTGAGCTCTACAGACCCAGCCTGACATGTACTGAAACCCTGAAATCCCAAACACTGTGAGCAAATAAATCTTCCTTCCTCTAAATTGTGTGGTCAGTTGTTTTGGATTACATCAGTGATAATGTTGCCTTAGACAGCCATGCTCCTATTTAATGTCAACCTATCTACTGATTCCCTGGATTCTATCCCTTTATGCCTATTCACAGATCTGGCTTCAGTGATTCTTTATATCTCCTACATTGGCTTTCTACTGGATTAGTTTCTCCCATGGGTCCTTCCTTTGACCTCGCTTCCCCAAACAGCTGCTGTCTCATTTCTATGCTCTCCTTTGAAAGAGATTTTCTCAAAATTATTTTCTTATTCAGGATCTCTGGTCTTTTCCCTTTTATTTTTAAATATTTCTGACATTTTATCATTTTCCCAATGACTTCAAATATTTTATTATGAAATATAACACATGCAAATATACCTAAAATAAAAATTATCTTAGTAAATTACTATTGAAAAACTCCCATGAAAGCCACCAAGATTAAAAAATTGGATATTTCCAGCATCTCCAAAGCCCTTCATGTGTTTCTTCTGACTTACTATCCCTGACTTTTCCAATGGGTAATTATTCTCTTCATAGCAATATTTTTGTTATATATATCACATACTACTTATACATCTCTAAGCAGTTAAGATTGGTTTGTCTGCTTCTTACCACATGTAATTGGAATTATGTAGTCTTGTATCTATGTATTTACCCTCTTTGACTTTATATTATATTTGCTAGATTCCCTATAAATTTAGTGTCCTAGTCATTTATTTTCATTGCTGTTAATTGTATAAATATACTCCAATTATTTTTCCACCATTCTATCATTCATAGGCATTTGATTTGCTTTTTTAATTATTATTTTGAATAATGCTGTTATGGACATTCTGGTCCACATTTCTGGAAGTTTGTATGTACACAGTTCAATGGGATATATAATTAAAAGCAAAATGGCTGAGTCACAGGGACACGTATTTTCCACTTTAATAATGTCAGGCTACTTTCCAAAGTGTGTTAATCTACAGACTCACCATTACTACCTGAAAATTCCAGTTGTTCTACATCCTGGAAAACATTTGGTCCTTTTAGGCTCTTTCATTTTTTGTCAATTTGGTTAGCATACAGTAGTAATCCATGTGTTTTTAATTCACAGTTCCATTATTTCTAATATGGATGAACATATTTTCATATGGCAACTGGCTATTTGTATATCCTCTTTGATGTAGCATATGTTCAAGTCTTTTGCTCATTATTTTTTATTTGTCCTCATTTCTTATTGATTTGTGGGGATTCTTTATATATTCTGGATATTAGTTCAATGTCAATTTTATGTATAATGAAAATGTTTCCAATTTATCCTGGTCTTTTCCCTTTCTTAGTGGTAATTTGATGAACAAAATGTAGTCAAATTTACTAATATTTCTTTTTATAATTAGAACTCTTATAACCTATCAAAAATCTCCCAACTCAACCTTCTTATAATTTCCTGAAAGTATTATTCATTTTGTATTATATTATATTGTTGTCATTTATGGTGCGAGTCATGGGTTAGTTTGAATTTCTTCCCATGTGGCCATCCAATTATCCTCCCCAGACACCTACCTGGCTCAGCCCTTCACTTGTTCCAAGTTTCTGCTCCATGTCCTCTTCTCAAGTCTTACTCCAACCATCCTACTCAAAATTGCAACCTCTACCCACTCTGTAAACACTATTCCAGTCCTTGGAACTTTATTCCCTTGTAACAAATGATACAAGCTATTGTTTATTGTCTTTCTCTCCATTAGAATGCATGGTATAGATCTTTGTCCATTTTGATCACCCATATATCTCAAGTACTTGATATAGATGTTGAAGGTATAGATATTTGACCGTTTTATATTGAAGGTATAGATATTTGTCATTTTGATCACCTATATATCTCAAGAACTTAGATGGTTCCTGGGCCAGAGAATGTGCTTAATCAATATCTGTTTATCTAAATGAGTGAATAAATGAATACATAATAATGGCATAATCCACTTTATTCAAGTCAGTACCTACACTCATTCATCTGACTGTACAATTCATTGTATTGGTGGTATCCAGAATGTGGATATACTGAAATACAGTAAATTTGAGCATATATGATATTTTATTACAGCTTTTAAAATAATTTAAAATTTATAAATAAAATATTTTAGAGAACTGGGTATGGTGGCACATGCCTGTTACCCCAGTACTTGAGAGGCTGAGACAGGAGGATTGCAGTTTCAAGGCCAGTCTCAGCAATTTAGCAAGATCCTCAGCAACTTAGCCTAACCCTGTTTCCAAACAAAAAATAAATAGGGGTAGGGGTGTAGCCCAGAGGTAGAAAACCCCTGGGTTCAATCTCCAGTACATAAAGTAAAATAAAATAAAATAAAACATTTTAGAAAACTAGAAGCTTCTCTGTGGGCATGTAGGTTTCTATGCAATATTGATTCATTCAACAAATGCTTACTGAATATTCACTAGGAGCCAGACCATGAGTGAATGTATGGGGAACGAGACTCAAGTTGTCCTTGCTCTCAGAGAGCTTGCAGTTTGCTCAGAATCCAGCTTAAAATAATAAGCATTTAAATATAACTCCATGCTTTGAGATTCCAGTTAGCTAATAGCTCCAACAGTGAAGCTAGCTCCTAGAGAAGGCTGAATGGCATCAACAGTGAAAGTTACCTTGAGGAGGCTAGAGGCTCCTGACCTGGACAGGTCCGCAATCCCCAAGGGCTTGGTCTAGTGTCTGAGCCAGCCCATTAGCTTGAGGCTTTTTTTTTTTTTTTTTTTTTAGGTGATCACCTGCATGAAACAGTCATTATTTATTTTATTGAGTGAATAATTGTATCTGATTTTAGTTAAGCATACAAGCATGGTTGTGAAGGATTTGATGTGGGAGCCATTGATTCTGTTTGCCAATGTTTCAATTTCCTTTTTTTTTTTTTAACGTGCTTTTATTGGTGCATTGGAGTCTTACATTGCAATTAATATCTATTTGATGTTAACATATATGCACACAGCTCTTGGTGCCCCCCCCTCCCCCCACCCGTATGAAGTACCAAGAATGATGTTGGTATATTTTCACATGTACATGTTATTTATGATAGTAATTCCATTGATTCCCTTCTTTCTTGCCCTCCCCCTTCCATTGTACCACTTCCCTTGTTCTGTTGAGGGTTCTCCATTATCAACCAGAGTCCCTTGTGTGACCCTACTACTCCTTAGGTTGCGCAT